>JAIUZE010010354.1:0-21609 GCA_022085475.1 Heliosperma pusillum
CTAGCATAATATTTAAGATATTTATCTTTAATACCATAAAATAATGTTTTCTTATCTTTTAGAAATATCTATATCTCAAAATATTATTTAGTTTATCTTATAGAAATATATTTATCTTAATATCTCAAAATATTGTTGTAAAGATATAGTAGAATCCTAGATTAGGTAAACAAGGGAAACAACCTAAGGTGGCCGAAATCCCTAGCTCACGAAACCCTAGGAGGCACGCATCCCTAGGTGGCACAATCCCTTGGTTTACACGAAACCCTAGGTGGCTCAAACACTAGGTGGGCTTATTAGGTTAACAAAAAATTGAGATAGAATATATTAGAAATCCTAGGTAGCATGACAACCCATAAATTGTATTACTAACCAATAGAATCTCATAAATTTATTCTCTAATAAAACTTTTGATAAATATAAAAATACTCTTTCACTTTTGAAAACATTTCAAAACATTTTATTTCCAAAATCATGCATCAATATTTTATCATCCAAAGTCATAGACTAAAGCTATAACTTTGAACATAAAATCTCTCGAATGGAATAGTTACCGAATGACGACCTATACTATCTAATCTTGATCTTGATCACAAAGACCCTCCATCTTGAGTCTTGTGTTGCTTGAGGTAGATCTTGCTTGAAGCGATTTTCATTAAAGTTATGCCTGGTTAGCTATAACTTTCATGTTCACTTCCAAAGTTATTCCGGAAGTTGTTATAACTTTGTCTCACAGACTTTATCAAAGTTATGCCTAACTTTGATCTTTATTCTCATAATTGTTGCTAGCTATAATAAGACTAAAGCACACAGTTACACGCATATGATATATCGAGTAAAGCATATTATCACGTAAACACATGTCATTATCAAAACTATGAAGTTGGTCCAACAGGTAATATGAATATGTCACTCTTAATGAGTGAAACGTCATTCACGAGGAAAACAATTTCTCCCACTGAACTTCATGTCTTTACATGATAACTTAAACTCCCACTTAATTTCATGTCTATACATGACTTTAACTTCCAATGAATTTCATGTCTATACATGATATTTCGACAATTCGAGTGGAAAAATTCTTATATCTCATAATAGAAAAGATCATCATAACCTCTAGGTAGATACATACAATAGGCTTGTGTCATGTACACATCCTATTCCAAATCCCTATTTGGACATGTGGTTTTGATGTGTATCTTGTACACACTTATTATGAGGTATTTCATTGATGATTTGGATCTAAGCATAGTTACGCATTAATTTAGCTTTTGTAGAAATCTACATGTCTATCCATGTAACTATAACTGCCAAATAAAAAAATTTCTTTGCATAGATTCCATTTATTTTCATAAGTCTCTTTTAGAAAAACGAAATTCAAAATTTTTAGGTACTTCCACTTCATAGATCATAATCTTATTATATCAAGAACAATTTCTTTTGGTCTCGTCACTAGTCTAAGGATTCACCTAAGAACGCTTTCTTTTGGTCTCCTCACTAGTCTTGAGTCTAACCTAAGAACATTTTCTTTTGGTTTCCTCACTAGTTCCTAACTAGTTTTACGTTGTGGCTTATTTTCTCCAACTCTATCTTTAGAAAAATACAACTATTTTCTTTAAAGATAGCCTTATGAGCCACAAACAATTTTGTACTCATACTCGTGAGGGAGGTAGAAGTATCACGACATGACCTTAAGTGATCTACTAAAGATTTCATTGTAAAGACATCGAATCTTAGCTTCGAGATAGACTAGTTCTATAAGCTAAAGAGGTGTACTCATATTCATGTCAATTATAATCTTTATAAGTGGTGAGGCCAATTGGTTTGGTAGACTCCCTACTTTGAGTTCAATAACTCAATTTTGACTTAGCAATTGATCTTTCAAAGTGAGAATCAAATTCTTAGCCTTCTATTATAATGATCCAATCATCATAATACTAATATGATCAACTTGAGTCGATACAATTTATGTTATTTGTGCAAGTATAGTATGATGACAAGTTTTAGAACTAAAACGTTTCAACAAACCGAATGACTTGGGTTGAGAACCAAGTCACTAAATCCAATTACAACCAATGTCAATAAAAGGAATTGAACAAATTTCCATGTCCAACAAGGAAATTATAAAAGTTCTAAAAACAATGTCTCAAAATACATCCCAAAATTTTGACAATTCAAAATGAGAACAAGCTGAGATCATAACATAAACGATAGGGATAAATTACCAACTGAAACATCTTTCAAGTTTTGATATCTCCTAGATATTTAGTGCAATTTCCCTTTCAATGCCCTATGTCATTACAATAATGGTACTTGTCCTCGGTTGAGGCACTTTTATTAGGTTTGGGTAAGCTATTCTCAATAGCTTTTCCCTTTCCTTTGATGGTTGAGGGCTTTTCCCCTTTACTATCACCTTTCTTGAACTTCCCCTTGCTCCTTCTATTAATATGGAACACATTCTTGGATGTGCTAACATTTAGCCCATGTCTCTTTCGGCTTGCACGACCATCTTGTGCAATTTATGAAGAGAGTTTTTCATGTTATGCATATTGTAGTTTACCCTAAACCGCACATATGCTTTGATTTTCCCCAAGGAATGTAAGACTCGGTCGATAACGAGTTGTTCGGGAATGGTCACCCCTTGCAATTTAAGAGTCTCAACATGCTCAATCAATTTGAGTACATGAGGGCTAACTTTTGGTCCTCTTTTAGGTTCATGTTGAATAATGTGGAAGCCGTCTTATATTGTAAGATCCTAGGAGCTTGTGGAAAAACATGGTCACAAGCTTGGCATAGATCTCATAGGCCGTGCTCATCTTATGGCACTCCCTTGAAGATCGGACTCCAACGAGAAGATCAAAACATTTTTGATCGCGGCGGACTCTTTGTGGCTAGCCTCATAGGCTCGCCTTGCGTGGCGGTTGACCTTTCATTAGGTGCGGTGGGAAAGGCCTTGGCAAGGTAACGAAGCCTGTCGTCACCCGCCGCGGCCAAGCGGAGTTGCATATCCCAATTGGTAAAATTAGCGCCATTCCTTTTTAACTTGCATCGATCCATGAAGGATCGAAGCCATGAGACATTCGTGAGAGTTGGAGCATAGATGGTGGTGGATGAATTAGCATTTGCCATTGCGAATAAACAATATTAACTACAAATTTTAGACATAAAGGAAATGTCAACATTTATCATTTTAAATACTTGTAAACATTTTAAACAAGTTTTAACATTTAAATAGTGACCTCTACCCATCTATTATAAATGATTCCGAGATCCAAATTCATATCAACTTAGGCACGGTAAGCCGATTCATCCCTCATTAACATAATTCGGTGGATTAACTCTTGAATCGATTCTACATTAGAACTCTCGGTCGATAGTATTACTTTAATATTTATCTTAAACCTGGAACACATGCGGCTATGGTCGCGAATACTTCCGTTGAGCTCAATCCAAATTTCGAAATAATAACCTTTATTACCCCCACTTACCCAACGTAACAAGTTTAGCACCCCGGTGAGCCGAGCCTACTTCCTTGCGAAATTGAGATTCATGGGTTCTTCATTTGGTAAGACTTGATCTCAATTATTTATTATGGGAGGTCATGTCAATTTATTATCTATCTCGTTTAAGTGAACTAAATCGATGAATTAATGATAATTTTAATTGACACAGTCGAATACTCGATAAAATATGCATGTCATGTTATGGCGATTTGGCAATGCATGCAAACATATTAAATAAAAATGCAAGCATAAAAATAAAACTCCTAGTATGGCCTTTCCTAGAATAGAAAATCATATATTCTATTACAAATTCGGAAACCAACTCCTTTGGTCCCTTGAACTTCATAAGCACGCCTCCCAAGGTCACCGACTCTCTCGGAACTCCTTTCCGAATGGCACCGTCTTTGGGAAACTCCGGTTTTACAATTAGTTACAAAATATATAATAAAATTACAATAATTTCCTATTATACATTTGTAAAATAAAATAATACAATAAAAGTGATTCGAGATCACATTAAAGTACAACCGAATCAATATTCCCTTACATTTCGGGCAATATCGATTAAAACTAAGGCCATACAAGGAAACATTACATAATTCCAAATTACATAAACCAAAATATGACATTCATAAATTGAAAATATGACATTCATAAATAAAATGCAGCATTATAATATGTATGAAACATGCTCATGTTTAATGCCAAATCGCTCTATTTAACGGTTTATATCGAATATAACCCGGTTTTACGGAAATGTGTGATAATAACACTTTAAAATCACAAAACAATACTTAAATCATATTTAAGTCCAAGTTAATTATCCCAACTCATTTAGGCCTCAAAATTAGTCATTACTCAATTTTTGACAATAATTCAACTTGTTGTTGTATAATTGCTCATAATTAGACTTTAAAATCATATTTTTATCAAATAAATCCAAATTTAATTACAATAATTTTGAATTTTGAATTTTAATTTCTTGAACATTATGGAACATTTCCATGACACTCATAATGTCAATAATCATGGTTTAAAAGTTTCGAATCGGTTTTGAGAAAAATGGTTGCGCTTTATCGGTTTTATCAAATAAAATACATAAAGCATGCAAAAACTAATCATATTAAATTTTCAACTTTAGATCTGAAATTTGGGACATTTATGCAACCAGGAAAATTTTCTCTTGACATGAAAATTATTTTAACTATATTCGCTAAATTAGTCACTATTTATGCCATTTTTACATTAAAAATTCATAAATAATGCAAGACAAATCAAATCAGTCTGAAACTTTCCAGTCTGACAGGAAAACATGCATGTGACAACATACTAAAATTTCATCATTATATTCAAAGCGGAAGTATTTTTAACCATTTGACATTTATTTATTTCATTTTATCATATAAAAATCATAAATCATACGAAATAAATCCACTTCACACGAAATTTTACATTCAGTAAGTAAAATGTATGTGTGATATTGTGTAAAACTTTCAAGGTCAGAAGATAAGTCAAACTATTTTTAGCATTTTAAACATCATTTTACTCATTAAAATGTAATAAAAACACTAAAAATCATATTTGAGCACTATAAATTTTCATAAATCATCAAAATGACCTAAATTCATATTAGGACCAGAATATATTGACATGAAAATAACTTTGTGATTTTATCTTATAAAACACAAATTACTAGTTTTCTTTAAGTTACAATAACTCGAAAAAACTAAAAATCGATTTTGCATGCAACAACCTTGGCTCTTGATACCGCTTGTATGTTTCTTAAACTCGATATTAGACATTTCTAATACCATATTATTAATAGTTTACTCTTAAACTATATGGACCTTATGCATGCATAACAAAAGATAAGGAAAGAACAATTTCTTACATTGATTATGAAATAATATGGGCACAATATTTGAACTCCTTTCAAATATTGTTCTTGAGCTATGAATATGAGGATGAATTCCAAGTTCTTAGTATAAGAACACTCCTATTAGTAGCACCCATGACAACCCTTTTTATCTCTACTAAAATGCTAAACTAGTATTATTAGTAGTAACCCTTTAAAATTAATCTAATAACTCTATTACTACACTAGTAATGTCACTCGAAAATATGAACTTCAAGTTATAAAACTTCTTAAGTTTTAGTGAGAGGTTAGAGAGAAGTAGAGATTTTGCATGAATGAATTATATGAGATAGTGTATAGAATAAATAAGAGGAAAAACAAGCCATATTTTGGCTTGTTCAAACCGGTCACATACACACCCCACATGGGTGGGGTGTAGTCATTTTCACATTGTTCTTCACAATGTAAGGTTGAGTGTATGGGTTATTGTAGTAATGATTTGTTCTAATTCTTAATTAGAATAAAATTACAAACTAAAATCATACCCACCATCACCACAAAACCGGTGCACCCATATAAAATGGGTGTCCATTTTATTTTTACAATTTGTCATTTGTCACAAGTGTGACATGTGACATGTAACATGTAATTAGGCTTATAAAAGTACATTTAACTTATTTAAATGCAATTTCATAACAAATAAATTAGACTTAACATTTTAAGTCACATTTTATAATTACATGTAAATAAAATGGGTCATCTCATATTTGGTTAATATAATCTAAAACAGTTTTTAATTATAATCGACCAATTTCACATATCTCAAATGTTTCATAAACATAATGCATTCTTAGTAATATAACAATTAAATTACCAAAATGAATCTTATTTAATCATATTACAATAAGATATATTTCTCACTCACAATTTAAACTTGGTTCATTTTAAGAGATTAATTGATATGTATCACTATACAATTAATTAATGTACATGATTAGGGGATTGTCCTTTAGGTGTGACCTCAAGGGATCAACTGATCACCACCGTCATACGACAGTAACGTCAAACTCAATTGAGCTAATCGTTACCGATTTATGTTGACCAGTTGACTATAATATTCATCATCCCTTTGTATTCTTATTATTGAGATTTAATTATGTGGTCGCACTATTGTTGAGGACACTTACTCCAACACTTCCTATTTTTGTCCTATATGTTCAATGCTCGACCCCTTCCCCACGAAACCCTAATGCTATATAAAGAGAGCTCCAGCCCCTCTTCTCAACACAACTCATCTCAATCTCATATCATCTCACACACTACATCTCTTCTTTTCTTACATTTTCTCTTTAGTTTAGTCTTTCTAGTTTAGATCATTTTCTTCTTTTGTCTTTAGTTCTTAGTTTATTTATTTCCATTTCACATCAAAACATTAGCTTAGATCAATAAGAATTTCAATCTTTGTAATCTACTTTGTTGGGTTCAAGTGTTGTAATTCAAGGAACGATTATTCTATGCGAGGGATTTCTATTATTGTTATCGCTTTCGTCGTTGATCGTCACCTAGGTATTTCTGTTTTATCCTTTGTTTAATGTCCTTATTGTTTTCTATTTGATTGTTATCTTCTATTCATCTTATCTTAGATTCATTTTTATGTTGTTATAATCGTAATTTCATTTCTTAGATTGCCAATTAGCGTCGTTATTATCGCCATATAAAGAGTCTTAAATTATTGTCAAAATCGAATAAACATGTCTATCCTAGTTTTTATTATCATCATCATCTTAGATATAAACATTATCATGAGTGAGTAGTCACCTTTCTAGGGTGTAGGGTAGCCATGTTAGATTGATTAAAAGATGTTAATTGGATAAAAGAAATTGTGTTTTTAAAACATTGTGTCTATGCATGTTTGGACTAAAACGATAGTTGACGATTCCTGATCAAAATCATTGACTAGTATGGAATTCTTTTCCAAGGTAGAGATACGAGAATTGAATAGAAAAAGTATGACATGGTGGATTAAGACCTAGTAAATTGCCTAAAAGCCTGTTAGACCATCTGATCTATGATTGTAATGAACACATCATTCTTACGAACTCACAATGAATTATTTGCATGTCCTAAATCCAATTGCATCAATATATTATTCTACATGTGTGAACCTCTTTCCCTAGATGCTTCTCATTATTGTTAATTCATCATTTGCTTTAATGCTTTCATCTTCAATTGTTTTTATTTTATTTTCATTTATGCTTTTTGTTAGTTTAGACATCATAATCCCAAAACCCAGAAACACGATAGATAAAACCCAATTGCGAGACATTCCACATTCTATAGGAAACACCATCTCCCTGAGGATCGACCCCTACTTCCCTAATTATATTAAATTGTTATTAGCCTAGTCTGGGTAATTTATCTTTGTATCGGGCTCGCGACAAGCACGATCAAATTTTGGCGCCGTTGCCGGGGAGCACGGCTTAGTTTTCCTTTTTCTTGTGATTTTTATCGCAATTAGTTTTATCTAGTCTTTAGGAACCCAAATTCCTATAGACCTCTCTTTATTTTTCGTCTTAGCTTTCCAATCTTATGCCCAGATCTTCTAGACTAGGGACCCCTATCTCTTTAGACCCCGAACTAGAAAGAACTCTCCGTAGGAAACTAAAGCTATTCAACGAAATCTCGAAAGCTTATGATACTTCAAGTTTAGATCGTATTCGTGAGAAATACTCGGATATTCTATCTAATCTCGAAGGAGAAGAAGATCCATTCTCATCTCCACTCTCAAATTCCAATCAACTTTCAACCATCACTCCATGTTCATCTTCACAAAAGAAAATGGTTCGACTTTCGGACCATTCTAAACCAACTGCAGATACACTTCCAAGGGGTATCGCTACACCCCAAATCACTGCCCAAAACTTCGAAATCAAACCTGCCTTCATCAATTTAATAGAAAGAAGTCAATTTGGTGGCAATGCCAAAGAAGATCCCAACCTTCATATCCAAAACTTATGTGACTATTGCTCCACAGTTAGACAAACTGGAGTATCCCAAGAGCAGATTAGGGAAATGCTCTTTCCCTTCACTTTAACAGGAAAGGCAAAACTCTGGATCAATAGTCTTGACCGAGTTGCCTTAGGAATAGCCGACTGGGATGGTCTAGCTCTTGCTTTCTATCAAAAGTACTTCCCACCAGAACGAACCGCACTCTTACGGAGTCAAATCACTGGATTCCGTCAGAGAGGCGATGAAAGCCTTTACGAGGCATGGGAAAGGTACAAAGAATTACAAAGAGAATGCCCTCATCATGGCCTTGATTCATGGTTCTTAGCTATCACCTTCTACAACGGTTGTTGGGGCGAATCACGTCGTATCCTCGACTCCGCTAACAATGGTCGTTTCGATCAAATCGATGTAGAAATAGCTAGTACGACTATCGAGTCAATGGCAATCCACGATTCTCAGTATAGCAACTCACGTGCTATGCCACGCAAAGCCAAGCAGGATGATTCAAGTAAAGTAGCACTCCTAGAAGCCCAATTAGCCCTTCTGCAGCAACAAGTAGGAAGCTCTTCCCAATCCAAGGAACATGTCAACGTCACTAACCACGTAGTGGTATGTGAGATATGTGGGGTTGGAGGGCATAGTTTTCAAGAATGTAGAAGTTCGATAGAGCAAGTCAATGCCTATCAACCGTATAGGCAAGGCAATGCTTTCTCAAACTTCTATAACGAGAACACAAAAAACCATCCTTTTTTGTCCTACAAAAGCACCAACATTCAAAATCCCCACCATCAAATTCTGTTGGAGTAAGTGTCCTCCACAATAGTGCATTTGTATAATAAATCTCATTTGGAATATACGTGGCATGATTAGTATATTTTGATACTCCACGTCAGTTGATTAACGTAAATCGGTAACGCTTGGCTGACTAGAGTTTGACGTTATTGTCGTATGACGGCGGTAATCAACCGATCCCTTTAGGTCACACCTATAGGATGAGACCCAAATAGAATACTAATTATTTGTATACGATACAGTTTAATTAGAGCATTACATATATTTGATATGTACGTTTAGTTACGAGAGTTATTTATTGGAAATTGAGTTGCGAACTCATTCCACTTAAGTTTATTAGTCAATTATACGATAACTGACTGAATAAATTTTACGTCTTATTTTAATACGATTAAATAAGATTTAATTTAATGATTAATCGTTAATTCATTAAATTAGTTGAGGTTATGCTATATTTTGAGGTAGAGGTAATTAGTTAATTATATTTACAAGGAGTTGTAAAATAAATTAACTGGGCATTGTGGGACCCATTATATATTGATATAATGGTAAAATATTACTTAAAAGTTAAGTATATATTATTTATTAATTTGAGTCATATAATTGTTATATGATCAAATTAACACTTAATTATACAAGATAATTAAACATATGATTATAAGTATTTGTGGGACAAATATCAAAAAATCAAAATGGACCACATAACACTAGTTGGGGCCGGATTATTTGAGTGGAGATCAATGATGATTATTCTCATCTAATCCTACACTCCACCTTATGTTATGACACCATGATCATTACATTTACCACCAACATTCAAGTCATTTGCATGGGAATAAAAAAATGAGCAAAATAAGAGCCACAAAGGCCTTGACCATCCGGCCAAATAAGGCTACATAAGCAAACAAGAGTTCTCATTTAATAACTTTATTTTTGCTTATTTTCCTTCTTCTCTCTAAAAACCTCCAACATCTCTCTAAACTCACATGCAAACTAATATTCATATCATATTACTAGTGTAGTAATACAATAATATTAGTAGTATTATTTCTTACTTATTATCTAGTTAATAATAAGCTAAGATTATTTGGGTTTAATCTTGGGTGCAACTAGAAGGAGACCTTCTACTTTGGAGGTTGTTTTATGGAGGATCATCTATCAATTTCATGCTCAAGAACAATAAGAAGGAGTTCTTATTGTGCCCATATTGAACCGAAAATTCCCAATGTAAGGATGTTTTCGTCTTATCTTTTCTTTTATGCTTTTATATTTGCATGCATGATAACTAGATCCTAAATCATTAAGTTAATGTAATTTAATGAACTAATTAGAGGTCTAGGACTTTCAAATTCAACAACCATTCACACCACATCAATAGAAGCCTTACAATCCACCTGGTTTTCAAAACCAGAGACCTTCATTCCAACCTAGCTTCAACCAACCTTACCAACACCAACCTCAACACCAACCACCCCAAAATCAAGGCTAACCCAACGACTCAAGCTTGAGCAAAATTGAATCCATGCTTCTCCAAGTTGTTCAAAAACAAGATTCAATGTTTGCTCAACTTCAAAAGAGTGATCAAGATCAAGATGCTGCCATCAAGATGCTTGAAACTCAAATGGCCCAATTGGCTACCTCTATTACCCAAAGAAAACAAGGCCAACTCCCACCTCATGGTGAGCAACCGAGGGACACTGCAAATGCTATCACCCTTAGGAGTGGTACCACTTACACGGAGTTGAGCCTACACAAGTAGAGAGCCAAAAAGAATCCCAACCATCCACCGCTAAGGAAGCGGAAAACAAACCTGAAAAGAAGGATGAACCTGAAAAGGAACCCATCAAAATCCAAGTTCCATTTCCCAAACGTTTGAGGAGAAATCATAAGGAAACCCAGTTCAGCAAATTCATGGAAGTAGTCAAAAACCTCCAAGTAACGGTTCCCTTCACTGAATTAATCACTCAAATCCCTTCTTACACGAAATTCATGAAGGATATCTTGACTAAAAAGAGGACTTTAGATGATGTTGAAATCATAGCATTCACAGCTGAATGCAGTGCGTTATTGCAAAATAAGTCTCCTCCTAAGTTAAAGGATCCTAGTAGTTTCTCTATACCTTGCACTATAGGCACCTACACAATCGATAAAGCTTTATGCGATCTAGGTGCTAGTGTAAGCGTCATGCCCTATTCCATCTACGAAAAATTGAATATGGGAATTCTAAAATGCACTAGTATCACTCTGCAAATGACAGACCGTTCTCTAAAACAACCTATGGGAGTTTTAGAAGATGTGCCTGTCAGAGTAGGGAGGTTTTTCATTCCCGTCGATTTCATTGTGCTAGACATGGCTGAAGATTCGCAAATCCCTATCATTTTAGGAAGGCCATTTCTACACACTGCGGGATCAGTAATCGATGTCAAGAATGGAAAATTGACATTAGAAATAGGTGATGATAAAGTCACCTACAACTTAAACAGTGCAATGAAAAGTCCTATGCTTGAAGAACCTTGTTGTTTCCTTGATATTGTCGACTCAATTATTGATGAATCTCTGTATCCATCAATAATTGAGGATCCCTTAGAATCAATTCTATTGCTGGAGGATATCTCTGAGAACGACAATTTTGAGATCAGTGAGGTGGAGAAGGACTTGACTGGAAAAGAGATACCGTCCGAAGGAGTTGAAGAGTTCATAAGCTTAATCGATACTCCTGCCAAGGCAGAAGTACATAAACCTGAACTTAAACCTCTTCCCTCAAATCTAAAATATGCCTTTTTAGATGAATCTGAACATTGCCCAGTCATAGTGAGTGCTCTCCTAAATGAAAATCAATTAAACTCACTATTGACTGTCTTTAAAAAGCATAAAAAGGCAATAGGATATAAACTCGAAGATTTGACTACCATAAGCCCAGACTTCTGCATGCATAGAATCAATCTAGAAGAAGGCCAAAAACCTTGCGTTCAAGGTCAACGCCGTCTTATTCCCAACATGCAAGAAGTAGTTAAAACGGAAGTTCTGAAATTGCTAGATGCTGGCATAATCTATGCAATCTCTGACTCTAAATGGGTTAGCCCTGTCCAAGTTGTTCCTAAGAAAGGAGGAACAACAGTAGTCAAAAACGAAAAGAATGAGCTCATCCCCACAAGGATTGTGACGGGATGGCGTATGTGTATTGACTACAGGAAGTTGAATCAATCAACTAGAAAAGATCACTATCCTCTGCCCTTCATTGATCAAATGCTAGAGAGGTTAGCTTGTCACAAATACTTCTGCTATCTAGATGGTTACTCAGGATTTTTCCAAATTTCTATCCACCCTGAGGACCAAGAGAAAACCACTTTCACCTGTCCCTATGGTACTTTCGCTTATCGCCGAATGCCATTTAGCCTGTGTAATGCACCTGCAACTTTCCAGCGTTGCATGACTAATATCTTTTCATATTTTGTTGAAACTATCATGGAAGTATTTATGGACGACTTTAGCGTCTATGGCATTTCCTTTGATAACTGTTTGACAAATCTATCCAGAGTACTAAAACGCTGTGAAGAAGTCGACCTTGTTCTCAATTGGGAAAAGTGTCGCTTCATGGTGAACGAAGGTGTAGTTTTAGGACATACATTTCTGAGAGAGGTATAGAAGTGGATCGAGCTAAGATCCAAGTTATTGAACAACTGCCACCACCTGCTAATGTAAAAGGAATCAGGAGTTTCCTTGGCCACGCTGCTTTCTACCGACGTTTTATAAAAGATTTTTCAAAAATAGCCAAGCCCCTGACTGAGCTCTTTTTCAAGGATGCACCTTTTAATTTCACAAAGGAATGCCTTGAGGCATTCAACAAAATCAAACGCGCTTTAAACACCGCACCTATAATCCAGTCACCTGATTGGAACCTTCCCTTTGAACTAATGTGCGATGCGAGTGATTATGCCGTAGGAGTTGTTTTAGAGCAAAGAAAGGAAAAGTTCCTTCATGCAATTTACTATGCTAGTAAAACCTTAGATCCTGCCCAAATCAACTATGCCACCACTGAAAAAGAACTTCTTGCCATTGTCTATGCCTTAGACAAATTCCGTTCTTACCTTATAGGATCAAAAGTCATTGTCTATACTGACCATACTGCCTTGAAATATATGCTTTCAAAGAAAGAGGAAAAACCTCGACTTATCCGATGGATATTACTCCTTCAAGAGTTTGATTTAGAGATCCGGGATAAGAAAGGAGCAGAAAATGTAGTCGCTGACCATCTCTCAAGGATAAGAGTAACTGAAATAGGATTACCAACGCCAATTAATGATTCGTTTGCTGATGAGTCATTAATGGCAATTGCGGACTCTTCTCCTTGGTATGCTGATATTGCCAATTTTCTTGTCAGTCGCCAGCTACCTTCTGACCTTTCTTATAACCAAAGAAAGAGATTTTTGCATGATGCAAAATTCTTTGTTTGGGATTACCCTTATCTTTTCAAGAAGTGCTCAGATGGTCTTTATAGACGATGTATCCCCCAGTGGGAAGTTAAAGGAGTTTTAGAAGGATGCCACTCATCTGCATATGGTGGTCATCATGGTCCGTCCAAGACCGTAGCCAAAGTCTTACAATCCGGGTTTTTTTGGCCCTCGATGTTTAAAGATTCCAAAGACTTTGTTATGGCTTGTGACGCATGTCAACGAATAGGTCAAATATCCAAGACATGAAATGCCTCAAAACGACATATTAGAAGTCGAAATATTCGATGTCTGGGGTATTGACTATCAAGGACCATTCCCTTCTTCTAACGGAAATCGTTACATCTTAGTCGCTGTCGACTATGTTTCGAAGTGGGTAGAATCAATTGCCACTCCCACCAATGATGCTAGAGCTGTGATATGGCTATTTAAGAAGATCATTTTTCCGCGTTTTGGTGTACCTAGAGCCGTGATAAGTGATCGAGGAACTCATTTTGGAGAAAAGCAGTAAGACACTCTGCTTGCCAAGTATGGTGTGTATCACAGACGAGGATTAGCCTACCACCCACAGACCAGCGGTCAAGTAGAAGTCTCAAACAGATAGTTGAAAACAATTCTTCAGAAAGTAGTCTCAAGATCTAGAACCGATTGGAGTTATAAGCTCGATGACACCTTATGGGCTTATCGTACAGCTTTGAAAACCCCAATTTGAACATCTCCCTATATATTGGTTTATGGGAAGGCTTGTCATCTTCCTGTCGAGTTAGAGTACAAAGCTCCATGGGCTATCAAAGAACTCAACTTAGACACTAAGCTTAGCGCTGATAGACGACTTTTGCAACTCAATGAGCTAGAAGAATTTCGTTTACAAGCTTATGAGAATTCTAGGATCTATAAAGAGAAAACGAAGCGTTGGCACGACAAGAGGATAATCAAGAAAGAATTTAATGTCGGCGACCAAGTACTTATTTTCAACTCCCGTTTGAAAATTTTTCCGGGAAAACTTCGATCACGATGGTCTGGACCATTCACTGTCACATATGTGAGCAAATACGGCTATATGGAAATAATGGCTAGCAATGGTGAAAAATTCAAAGTCAATGGACACAGACTGAAACTCTACTATAGCAATTCTATCATCGGATGCTTAGATATTGTCTATATGGAGCGTCAATCCCCAACCCAATGATTTCAGTGAAGAATTTGTCGAGCGAGACGTTAAACCAGCGCTTCTCGGGAGGCAACCCGTGTTTTCTTTTCTTTTTGCATTTTATTTTTACTTTCCCTTTTTCGTTTTTTTGTTAGATTTCTTTGCAGATGAAAGAGTTTTTGAAGAATATATAAAGACATTCCTTGTCAAGTCCAAAAGACTAGCTTGGGGGAGTCCGCGCTCACTAGTAAGCTTCATTCTTCTTTCATTTTTCTTTTCTTCCCATTAAGCATCTCGTTGCATATTTAGTCTTTGTGCTCACATTGAGGACAATGTGATGTTTAGCTTGGGGGAGGGATTGCAATTTCCCATTCTGCATTTTAGTTGTTTATATTTTTGCATTTTAGAATAAGAGAGAAATTTTAAGATTTTGAACACAATTGAATGCTTTTCATGCTTTGCTTGCTTGTTTACTATGCTATCATGTTACATTTCCCAAACTTAGAGCTTTCAAAAGATAATGATTCAATCTTTATTGAATTTTGCATACATGGGGATGTCTTGTACACAGTAGGCATGGAATGAATCTATAGATGAGTACGCTTGATCTAGACATTTGGCAAGTTACATATATTGTAAGGTACAACCTCCTTAGACTGGTACATCTATACCCAGTTTCATCTAGGTGTGTGTAGTTCTCCTTGTGATATGTGTCATGTCAAAACGCATAAGTATGGTTCTCATTTCATTTCTATAAGCATTGCATTCATGAATCACTAAGAGGTGAAGCCTTTTTCACTTTAAATTGCCCCTCAAAATAAGCCCCTTCATACAAATGTTTCACAAAAATAATAGCTACAAATAAAAACTGCCTACCTGTTGAGCTATTACCTAGACTATGGTGTATGGGTGCTCTTTTGAGAAGATTTTGTTCCTTAATGACAAAAAGAATTTGGAGAACGAAAAATATTCAAGAAGTGATGTTCAAAAAGAAAAAAAAAATGAAAAAAAATGGAAAAAATTGAAAAGAAAAAGAAACAAGAGATAAAGTTGTGAGTATCTCCTCAAAATGTCAAATCAATAGAAGGAGTTTACCCTTGTGTTTCGTGTGTAATAAGTCAATCTGTTACTTCTGGCTTCGTTTTTCGTCTTTTGGGAGTTAACCGAAAGTTTGGATTGAGTATTCATTTATCATTGGTCAGTTGCTAGCTCATTATAACCTTCACATGACCATAACTGTTTGTCCACCTTTCGCCCATTTCCCAAAGCCTTCTTCTTATTTTTCGGCTTCTTTTCTATGTGCATTGTGATCTTTGACTTGTGTTTTGAATTGTTTACCATATTAGACTGCGGACACATTTTCATACGTCGTAGATAAGTGAGTGTCTCAAAAACATTTACACATAAAGAAATCAACTTTTACATGCAATGAGTGTTCGAGTGTGCCGTGAGAGTCCATTTGTCAAAAGATCATGCAAGAGCCGAAAATTCTGTAAAGAAATTCTTTGTGCTACGCCGTTATGTAAATCTAAGCCATGTTTATGTATCATTCTTGCCCACGTTGTTTTTGGGTTATGATTCATTATGTTTTCAAAGTTTTACGTTGAGATTTGTTTCTTGATGGTGTAGTAGCCAATGCTTGCAACCCTTGTCCTGGTATTGTTTGTTTTGTTTGCTTGAGGACAAGCAAAGGTTTAGCTTGGGGGAGTTTGATAAGTGAATATTTGTATGATTTTAACCCCCATTTTAGCTCGGTTTTGTTTGGCATTTGTGCTTTGTTAAGCCATTTTATGAGCTAATTATATCGTCTTCTAGGCGAATTCCTGTGTTCTAACCCGTTTTGTAGGGAAAACGACGTTTCTACGCCCTTTTTCTATATTCCCGAGCATTTGCCTAGAACCCGACGATTTGAAGAATCAAGCTTGACCATGTCAAAGGCATTTCAAGAAGGTTCACTAACTCAAAAGAGAGAAGAAGTAAAGACGATGTCGCATTTGTCGGAATATCAATCAATTGAGCGGAAGAATTCATCGCTTTACATCAAACCCTATCAACAAACCCGATTGAAGAGGTCAAGGGGGATGATTGAAGTCAAGTCAAAGCAAAGGGAGATGAAACGTTAGTCAAAAGGTTCCAGATGAAAGCTTACCCGATCGGGTAAGTGTGTACCCGATCGGGTATCTCTGCTGCTTCGAGCAAAATGCTTCAACTTCCTATTTTTGTCCTATATGTTCAATGCTCGACCCCTTCCCCACGAAACCCTAATGCTATATAAAGAGAGCTCCAGCCCCTCTTCTCAACACAACTCATCTCAATCTCATATCATCTCACACACTACATCTCTTCTTTTCTTACATTTTCTCTTTAGTTTAGTCTTTCTAGTTTAGATCATTTTCTTCTTTTGTCTTTAGTTCTTAGTTTATTTATTTCCATTTCACATCAAAACATTAGCTTAGATCAATAAGAATTTCAATCTTTGTAATCTACTTTGTTGGGTTCAAGTGTTGTAATTCAAGGAACGATTATTCTATGCGAAGGATTTCTATTATTGTTATCGCTTTCGTCGTTGATCGTCACCTAGGTATTTCTGTTTTATCCTTTGTTTCATGTCCATATTGTTTTCTATTTGATTGTTATCTTCTATTCATATTATCTTAGATTCATTTTCATGTTATTATAATCGTAATTTCATTTCTTAGATTGTCAATTAGCGTCGTTATTATCGCCATATAAAGAGTCTTAAATTATTGTCAAAATCAAATAAACATGTCTATCCTAGTTTTTATTATCATCATCATCTTAGATATAAACATTATCATGAGTGAGTAGTCACCTTTCTAGGGTGTAGGGTAGCCATGTTAGATTGATTAAAAGATGTTAATTGGATAAAAGAAATTGTGCTTTTAAAACATTTTGTCTATGCATGTTTGGACTAAAACGATAGTTGACGATTCCTGATCAAAATCATTGACTAGTATGGAATTCCTTTCCAAGGTAGACATGGTGGATTAAGACCTAGTAAATTGCCTAAAAGCCTGCTAGACCATCTGATCTATGATTGTAATGAACACATCATTCTTACGAACTCACAATGAATTATTTGCATGTCCTAAATCCAATTGCATCAATATATTAATCTACATGTGTGAACCTACTTCCCTAGATGCTTCTCATTATTATTAATTCATCATTTGCTTTATTGCTTTCATCTTCAATTGTTTTTATTTTATTTTTATTTATGCTTTTTGTTAGTTTAGACATCATAATCCCAAAACCCAGAAACACGATAGATAAAACCCAATTGCGAGACATTCCACATTCTATAGGAAACACCATCTCCCTGAGGATCGACCCCTACTTCCCTAATTACGATACTAAGATGAAATTTCCTTACAATGGAAATTTTCAATCAATATGGGGCACAATAAGAACTCCTTCTTATTGTTCTTGAGCATGTATTTAGTGGATGATCCTCCATAAAATAACCTACAAAGTAGAAGGTCTCCTTCTTGTTGCACCCAAGATTAAACCCAAACTAATCACTTAGTTTTTGACTAGAAAACACAAGTGATAATATGAACTAATATTAGATTTATTACTACTCTAATAATAGGAAAAATATTAGTGTTTGAGAGTTTTTAGAGAGATGAGGATTTTTGAGTGATAAGCATGCAAAATAAGAATGAACTTTTTTTTTGTAAAATGAACAACAATCTTGTCCATTTAAGGACACCTGGTCCGGCCAAAAGAGAGACCTAGTGGCCTCTTATTTTGCTTAAAATAATCTCATGCAAAATAGTTGAGTGTAGGAGTGAATAAGAATATGATCATGTGTCATAAACATGACATGATCACATGTTGTAGTGTGATACAAGAAACAACAACCATCATGTTATACACTACATGATTTCGGTTCCCACTAGTGTCATGTGGTCCATTTTGATTTTTGATATTTGTCCCACAAATACTTATAATCATATGCTTAATTATCTTGTATAATTAAGGGTTAATTTGATCATATAACAATTATATGACTCAAATTAATAAATAATATACACTTAACTTTTAAGTGATATTTTATCATTATATCAATATATAATGGGTCCCACAATGCCTAGTTAGTTTATTTTACAACTCCTTTTAAATATAATTAACTAATCACCTCTACCTGAAAGTATATGCATAACCTCAACTAATTTAATGAATTAACTATTAATCACTAAATTAAATCTTATTCAATCGTATTATAATAAGACGTAAAATTTATTCAGTCAGTTATCGTATAATTGACTAATAAACTTAAGTGAAATAAGTTCCCAACTCAATTTCCAATAAATAACTCTCGTAACTTAACGTACATATCAAATATATGTAATGCCCTAATTAAACTGTATCGTATACAAATAATTAGTATTCGATTTGGGTCTCATCCTATAAGTGTGACCAAAAGGGATCAGTTGATTACCGCCGTCATACGACAATAACGTCAAACTCTAGTCAGCCAAGCGTTACCGATTTACGTTAATCAACTGACGTGGAGTATCAAAATATACTAATCATGCCACGTATATTCCAAATGAGATTTATTATATAAATGCACTATTGTGGAGGACACTTACTCCAACAATCTCCCACTTGTCCGATACAAGTTGTGCATGTAGCAACACTATTGCGGAGGAATCCTCCTCCTACAATTTCTCCCACTTGTCTCGACAAGTTGTGTGCTAACGATTCTCTTGTCTCTTTTGCGTCACATCCTCCCACTCATTGCAAGGTGTCTTACAGGTTGCACTTGCAATAGAAATTATAAATAGAGTGGTTTTCTCGATCTGGGAGAGTAACTGTCTGACCGGAAAATCTACCAGAGATCTCTTCCGAGCGTGGCCACGCATTTCCAGTTACTACTCCTCGAGTGGCCCGAAGATGTTAATACCCAACGTGGGTGGACAATTCCTGTTGACCCATCTTACACTGTATGATGCAGATCACCATGACCCAGAAGATGTCCATCGGCCTCCTTTCACGGCACGACCTAGGACAAAAACCAAAGTCAATCGGAAACTACACTGACTCAGGTAAATGGTCGCCAGTCTAAAGAATCGACTCATAGGAATAAAATAGAAATCCCCGCCACGACCAGGCTTCAACAATTTTGATAAGGGACTCTATTATGGTCACTGCCCGACAGAGTGTCTCCACAGTCTGTCTATGTAAACGACCAGTCATCTCCATGACCCCATGGTGCTGAACCAACCATCGATCGACTTACAATCTAGTCACTTCGAGACGTCACCTCAAATGAGTGACTAGGGACAAAACACTAAGTTCATCCTGTTCACTTGAATTGGGTTCAACTTTTCTTTCAACCAATTCGGATAAACAAAGTATTAAAATTTAGTCAAACTAAATAAGGAGTTTTTAATGAAACTCTAACAATGAATGCGATTATCTAATATTTGGAAAAATTGATACGTTATCAATAATTTCATATCTCATAATCTCTAGCAATTCAGGTACATATTTCAATCCCATTGAAATGACATGACTATCATGTTCAGCCTGCAAAACATAGCTAATGGATTAGCAATACTTGCATCTCTCCCATCGTTCTGATCGCTATTTCTTTTTGTCTACGTAATCTCATATTACATAAAACTTTCTGAGTACGTGTCTACGTTTGAATCTAGACTTAGGACTCTTGGCCTAAAGGTAGCTCCCACTGTTTTACCAGTATCATGGGATAGAATATACAACTATAGGAACTACTTCTAGTTCCTCCAATACTGTCAAATCCAAGCTACTTTCATATGCATCATCATATGATGCAATGTACTCTATTTGCGTTGTGAAATCCGCAATGATAAACTGCCTGGAACAATTCCAGCGGATACATGACATTTATATTTTAAAATGTCATTCCTACGTGGAACCTTTCCAATAGTCTTTTCTGCTTGGAACTCTTCCAACAGATAAATCTTCTATAAAACACAGCCAACTCGTGATTTCAAATCACTTTGATCAGTTTGGAAACTGAAGTCTGTGTAACCCTTACACGCAACTCATTTTAAACTCCAAACACATGGAACATATCTTTTAGTCCTTCGCAAGTACTAAGGATGTTCATTATGGCTATCAACTGACTTTCACTTGGATTTGATTGCAAACGACTTGTCATGCTCAAAGCATGCAAAATGTCGGATTAAGTTTACATCACAGCGTATATAATTGATCCTGCAGTGGAAGGAAAAGGAATCAATTATCATGTGTTCAACTTCCTTGAACTAGTCAAAAGATCTTATCAATATAAGAATTTTGACTCAATGCTAATATCCTTTTAGATTTATCTCTATAAATCCAGATATCTAAAATATGTATTATACTTTTCCAAAATCTTCCATCATCTAAAATGATCAATATGTCTCCATATATAAGACTGATAAAAACCATATTACTCCCACTAAACTTCATGTATAAACATAATTCCTCGAGATATCGAGAAATATTTTATGACATGATTGACACACCAATTCCAACTCTTTAAGTGTTCTTACTTAAGACTCTCTCCTTACGCTTGCAATTAACTTAGGATAGTTAGGACTCTACTAACCACAGGTGAATAATCAATATACTAACTCTTCTAGAATCGTATTCAAGAAGGTGGTTCTTGAGATCCAGTTGACATCATACTATTATGATATGCTGTAATCGCTAAGTATATTCGAATGGATCAAAGAAATAAGGTTGGTGCAAAACTCTTTGCCTACCAATTTATCTTTGAAAACATTTCAATGTTCATCCATGCAAATTTCGGACTTAAAAATCAATTTACATTGAAGAGGTCGTACTTCT
>JAIUZE010010354.1:27674-41945 GCA_022085475.1 Heliosperma pusillum
GGGACCGCTTGTTATGAGGCTTGAGCTGTGTTTCCGCCTCTTTCGTGAATTGGTCTACCGAATTTGGGGTACTCGGCATATATATATTATAAGCCCGAGTCTTGGATGCGAAACGCTTTATCGCATGTCGAATCGGAAAATGTGATTCCGAGAATCTGGCCAGGTTTAGATTAGGAGCCGTTTAATTATCGTTCCTACCAGGAGGAAATTAGTCGACATATACGAAATGGATTGAATCGTGTATGCGTTCAGGGAAGGTTTTACTCCCGTGGATGCCCATAATCATACTTGCCATGTACACGATGCTAGTGCGTTTCATTTACCGTGAGAGATGTCGTCTTTGGTGTCGTTATTCTTGCTGCGTGATTTCATGATTTTATTCATGGTCCATTGCATTATTGGGGCATCGGTCATTGTATTGTTATGTGTGGATGGGTGATTACATGATTGATATTCATGGTCATTCGATGACTTGGCATGGTTTGTTTGTCGAGTCTCAATCTTATCAAACTTATACCGCTAACGGTGAGATGCAAGCCCTAGTGAGCGTATTCGGTTGCCTAAGAGTGTCTTCCCCGAGTCTTTGTATAACATGATGGATTCGGACTTGTACCTCTTATGCTCTTATCATTATATATTGAATTGCCTATCTATCCTTATCGCATCTCACATGTATATCTATATGTATGCATGCTCTACTTTTGTATTTCCTTCTATGTACGTTTAATGTGATATGGCTGGGAGAACCCGGAGTTACTCCCCACTGATTCTGGCGTTCATGTTTTTCATGAATGAACAGGTTGCTTGCATGGATGGCTTTTTGCTTGACATTTTGGGTTCGGGTGTGAGCTAGCGGGCGTTGTCTCTGGATTAAAACACCTCTAGACGATTTTAGCTTGTAGGCTAAACACTTTTACTTGTTAACATTTTGGAGAGACTCCGTCTCTTTGTTGTATTTCGTACTTAGTTTGAAATGTTTTGACACTCCTCGTATTTTCTACCTTGCATGTATAAAAGTTTTTAAAATACCGTATTTCCGCAAATTAATTCACATGCTTGTATGTTTTATATTTCCGCATTCGCGAGGGTTGTCACAAAAAGCATGCAAAATGTCGGATTGAGTATACATCACAGCGTATATAATTGATCCCGCAGCGGAAGGTAAAGGAATCAATTATCATGTGTTCAAATTCTTTGAACTAGTCAAAAGATCTTATCAATATAAGAATTTTGACTCAATGCTAATATCCTTTTAGATTTATCTCTATAAATCCAAATATCTAAAAGATGTATTATACTTCTCCAAAATCTTCCATCATCTAAAATGATCAATATGTCTCCACATATAAGACTGATGAAAACCATATTACTCCCACTAAACTTCATGTATAAACATAATTCCTTGAGATATCGAGAAATATTTTATGACATGATTGACACACCAATTCCAACTCTTTAGTGCTTACTTAAGACATCCTCTTAAGCTTGCAAATTAACTTAGGATAGTTAGGATCTACGAACCCACAGGTGAATATAAAATATACTACCTCTTGTAGAATCGTATTCATGAAGGTGGTTCTTGAGGTCCAATTGACATCATACTATTATGATATGCTGTAATCGCTAAGTATATTCGAATGGATCAAAGAATTAAGGGTGGTGCAAAACTCTTTGCCTACCAATTTATCTTTGAAAACATTTTAATGTTCATCCATGCAAATTTCGATCTTAAAAATCAATTTACATTGAAGAGGTCGTACTTCTTCAAGTAAAATTTACCAGGTCATATACCTGACCATCACGCATAAAGTCCATTACGAATCGCATGACTCTAAGCCATAGTAAGAAGTTGGGACTTATAGAATCAGTCTTTTATAAGTCACAGATTAGAATTCATCACTACACCTGACCTCTTAGGTTCCGAAGAAACTACTACTGAACAAGCAATGAGGAAACTTTTTCCGAACCATTTGCTTAGTTTTGTGGCTCTTGATACATTTTCTCCCACTCTGTCTTATTGAAAGACAGCATCACGAGTCACAAACGCTTTGTTCTCGTGGTCAATGTAGGACTATTGAGCACTTGTTTCATTCGGATAACTTATAAATTAGGTACGCTACCTATCCATATCGTATATGAAATAAAATCCGACTGTTATAAATGTGCTTTGATATGGTGGGAAAAGAAATAGCAGACAAAATATTTAAGATTCCAAGGTTAGTCAAATGGCTCATTTTGACTTTACAAAGACAAAACCATATCGTATAAGGTTGTTTTTTTCTATGCAACAACACCTTATCTCATAATGTGTGTTAGAGAAATTAACTCGTGAAACTATTTCACAATACTTTTGGTGAAAATCAAAGTCAATACTTAGATATTTATAGTTACGATTTACTCGTAAGTCCTTGTCTAATACTCTTGGTGATTAACTACTTCACATTGAAGCTCCTTGAACTTTTCAAAGATTTCTCGTAGTACCTCATTAAGTAGAATCAAATATAATATCTACTTAAATCGTTGGTAAATAAAGTGAAATAGTCATAACCATCTCTGGTTGTGTTTGTTATTGGACCACGCATACTCTAATGTAATAGGGCCAATAACTCACTAGTTCGATTTCCTTTTAAATAAAAAAGGGGACGAATCATCTTGCCTTGAATACAAGATTCGCACCATAAGATTCAAAATCAGATGGTTTAGGGATAGTTGTCAATACTAGCCTCTTAATGTGCTACACAATCCAGAATTAAGATTAGATTAGGGTCACCAATTTTGAGCCTTTACAATCTATATGACAAGTAATTACTAGTTTAGGTCAAGAATATAATTACCTTTGATTGGTATGGGATAACTATTGACCAAGTATAGGCATAAAAAGATACAACGCTTGTTCTATTCACAAAACTGAAACACTTGTGTCGTACACTAAAGTGGATACTATATTCTTTATTTAGAGGTCATGTACATAACAACGTTTATTAAAGTACACCTCTAAATCCAAAACTAGATTGATCACATTATAAGTTTTATATGTCTCTATAGAAATAAAACTACAATAGTTATATTTCCCTTGTATGTCGACATTTAATCATGGTTAGTCGTCGTACGATTTATTATATGCATTGAATACATTGATGAAAACCATAATAGGTATCTAATACCCAAAAATTGCATTTAGCAAAATAAATGTCGATCATATAGATATTATGGGTGAAAATAGTACACCCGATTTCTAACTCTTTAGAAAACTTGGGACATATTCTTTTCTTGTGTCCTACACTGTAAAATAGAATCGTCAAAAGTTGGGTTCGACACCTCGCTTGGGTTTTGACTTTACTATTCAAAATAGACTTGCCTTTTTCCCTTGCCTTGTGCCAAACTCGTGCCAACCTACTCTTGAACCTCTTCTTAACAATTAAGAATATAAACATCATTCTTAGTGCTCCCACTCACTTTCATGAATCTCTACTTAGACTAGTATATTAGAATTATTGTGAAGACTATTCTTCATTTCATTCATGGTTTTTCCTTCAAAAGGATAAACCTTTCATGAAGTGACTACGGTATTTGGTTATTCACTATTTTAAATAAATCGATTAACCTAGTCGTCCCAACTAATTTGGCCTCTTTTGAGGTAAGCCTTGATAAGGAGCATTATGACGACATACCAAAAAATTAAAATATTTTCGTTGGAGCGAAAAGATTGATGTACCATTGTTATGAGAAGACGTCACTAAAAATCCAAACGTTTTTGACTAAGTGTGACTTATTCATTTACTTTTCATAAGAGTCATTTGCAATGGTGAATATGAGGATCAAAAGATAAAATTCATTTTGTCTTTAGCTACGGTGGTTTAAACGGAGATCGCAATCAAAATGCTACCGTATAAAATAATGGAAACTCCTTTCCATGATTGAACGGATTTACAAGTTCGTAGAAGGATAAATATTTGTTATTGCGCGAATAAATATGAACGGAAAATAAACATTCATTGCTTATATATAATTTACTTGTAAAACAATTTTAAACAAGTCACTCATATAATGACCCCTCACGAAATTATATAAGTGATTCCAAGACCCATCTTTAGACAAAAATAGTCATCGTATGCTACCTTTATCTAAAAATGGTAAGTCAGTACTTGACTAATTCTACCCTTAGAACTCTTGGTTGACGGATTTCAACTAAATCCATCTCCTAGTCCCAAGATAACGCTTATCTCGTTGAGTCCAATCCAATTTTCGCTTGTGATCGCATCACACTACTTACCCGAGGTAAAAAGGGACCCACGAGCGTGGTAGCCCTAATGAACACGGGGTTCATAGGTGCGTCAATTGGTAAGGCTAAATCTCAATTTTTTTACTTTTTTTTTATTTAAGTTATGTGAGAGGTCTTGTCAATTTTGTTTTTAATTCCCTATAAGCGAACTAAGTCGGTGAATTTTGAATAACTTTGAATTGACAATCGAGAAATAAAGATGCATGTTGGCGATTTTGGCATGAGCGGAAAAATAAAGCAAGCAAATAATAAATCCTAGTATGGCCACCTAGCTAATCTAATTAACTAGTAGATTACAAAATCGGAAACCAACTCCTTGGCCCCTTGCCTCTTCATGGCACCGTCTTTTGGAACACCGACTTCGGGAATCTCCGTCTTCATAATAATTAATTACAAAAGATACAAATAAAATTCCTATTATACATTTGATCTAAAAATGAAATTAAATTATTACAAACGGGGATACGAGATCGCAAATAAAATTACAACCGAATCGGTATTCCCTTACATTACGGGTAATACCGATTAAAATAATCTAGGCCATACTAGGTACATCTTGCATTAAAAATTAAATAAATGACATTCATTCATTCAAAAATAACAACATAAATAACATGCTGTAAAAATCATGCCAAAATCGCCCTTAACACTTATCATGCTCATTCTAGCTCGGTTTTATGGATTTTATCGATTTTTACCCATTAAAAATCAATAATCAACACTTAAATCGTATTTAAGCTCAAATAATTATCTAAACTGATTTAGAACTCAAAATTAGTCCCCACTAACTTTGTTTGTATTTAATTAGTTCGAATTGATCGTATTTGCTAAATATAGAGGTTTAATCATAACATTTATGAAGTAAACCCAAAATAAAATATAAAAATCATAAAAATTTGAAACCAAAAATTTTGTACATTCTGTAACATTTCCATGAACTCTAAAACACAGAAAAATTTGCCCAAAAATTTTGAATATATGTTATGAACAAATAACATAGTATTCAAGAGTTTTATCAAATAAAAACCATTAAATATAGTAAAATAGTGAAACAAATTATAAAACTTCACCAAGATGATATAATTAGATTATAAAATGTACCAAAAATTTTCAAGACCAGAAAAGGACGTTTCAATTTTATGATCATAATAATCTCACTTTATTGACTTTTATCTTATAAAAATCAATCATCATGCAAAACTTAATTAAAAGTCACTAAATTTTACATACAGTATGTACAACATTCATGTGAGGTCATATAAAAATTTCATGGCCAGAATCAACATGCAACTATTTTTAGTTAACTTTTAACATAAAATATGCATCTTAACATGATTTAAAGGCCATAAATCAAAATAAATAGCAAATTAATTCATAAAATCACCAAATTTGATTACAACCATTTTGAGGTCAGTAGGTATGCATGCAAATCAAAAATTTCGTGTAAACCAACTTTGAACACACATTTTCAGTTTTACCCAAGTTATCGTATAACTCGATTTTAATGCCTAAAATCGACATGCATGTAACAATTGAGCTCTGATACCACATGAAAGTCCTAGACCTCTAATTAGACTCCTCTAATTAGTTCATTAAATTACTTTAACTTAATGATTTAGGATCTACTTATCATGCATGCAAATATAAAAGCATAAATATAAAGATAAGATGAAATTTCCTTACAATGGAAATTTTCGGTCAATATGGGGCACAATAAGAACTCCTTCTTATTGTTCTTGAGCATGTATTTAGTGGATGATCCTCCATAAAATAACCTACAAAGTAGAAGGTCTCCTTCTTGTTGCACCCAAGATTAAACCCAAACTAATCACTTAGTTTTTGACTAGAAAACACAAGTGATAATATGAACTAATATTAGATTTATTACTACTCTAGTAATAGGAAAAATATTAGTGTTTGAGAGTTTTTAGAGAGATGAGGATTTTAGAGTGATAAGCATGCAAAATAAGAATGAACTTTTTTTTTGTAAAATGAACAACAATCTTGTCCATTTAAGGACACATGGTCCGGCCAAAAGAGAGCCCTAGTGGCCTATTATTTTGCTTAAAATAATCTCATGCAAAATAGTTGAGTGTAGGAGTGAATAAGAATATGATCATGTGTCATAAACATGACATAATCACATGTTGTAGTGTGATACAAGAAACAACAACCATCATGTTATACACTACATGATTTCGGCTCCCACTAGTGTCATGTGGTCCATTTTGATTTTTGATATTTGTCCCACAAATACTTATAATCATATGCTTAATTATCTTGTATAATTAAGGGTTAACTTGATCATATAACAATTATATGACTCAAATTAATAAATAATATACACTTAACTTTTAAGTGATATTTTATCATTATATCAATATATAATGGGTCCCACAATGCCTAGTTAGTTTATTTTACAACTCCTTGTAAATATAATTAACTAATCACCTCTACCTGAAAGTATATGCATAACCTCAACTAATTTAATGAATTAACTATTAATCACTAAATTAAATCTTATTCAATTGTATTAAAATAAGACGTAAAATTTATTCAGTCAGTTATCGTATAATTGACTAATAAACTTAAGTGAAATGAGTTCCCAACTCCATTTCCAATAAATAACTCTCGTAACTAAACGTACATATCAAATATATGTAATGCCCTAATTAAACTGTATCATATACAAATAATTAGTATTCTATTTGGGTCTCATCCTATAGGTGTGACCTAAAGGGATAAGTTGATTACCGCCGTCATACGACAATAACGTCAAACTCTAGTCAGCCAAGCGTTACCGATTTACGTTAATCTACTGACGTGGAGTATCAAAATATACTAATCATGCCACGTATATTCCAAATGAGATTTATTATATAAATGCAGTATTGTGGAGGACACTTACTCCAACACCATATTCTCTCAAACTCTCTATAATTCCTCAAGAACAACCTTTAATTATCTCGTGTCGTATCCGATCTTTCGCTATCTTGGTTGATTGCTTAGGTAAGTATTCTTTTTTATGATTCGTTTGTGTTATAATTGTTATAACCCTAATTAATTTGGGGGGAAAGGGGAAAAAGGGTTTGTATTGATTATGTTAATTACACGTTTAGGGGAAGGAATTCATAAAAGAAGATTGTTGATAGAATGATGGTGATTTGCCGCGAATTTGCGAAAAGGTAGGGTTTCCCTACTCAGTGTTTGTGTTGCTAATTGATGTTATGAGATTACATGATTCTTGATATGTGATTGATGATGATGTTGATGGATTTCGGGTTTGGTGTTTGGAGATGTTACTATGATTACAATGGTTACTGGTTTGGTGATTTCGTTGGGAGACGGATCATACCCCGAGTTCGCCCCCGTGGTTATCCACCACGTGAGGGATGTGAATATTAATGTTCCGGGTTCTCTTGCTGCCGTGAGAGGGACTTTCGACGCCTGTGGCTGCGGTCAAGGGTCAATTGGTGGTTTTTGTAGAGCAGGGATGGTAACCTGAGCCTACTGAGGTGTCCGCTGCGGTGGCCCTCTTGTTTCTCTTTCCCTTTTGCTGATCTTGTACGTTGGTCGGTATATGCGAATAATGACCCCTATACTGTTTTACAAAACTGTTGTGATCCATTGGGGGATGTTGAGCAGGTGATCGCAGGTAATCGATAGAGCTTCGTTGGGATCGAGGATGGGACCACTGCGTCGTGTCTTAGCGTCCGCCGAGTAGTTGGAGTCGTAAACATTTTTTAGTTTCTACTACTTTAATATTGTTAACTTTGGATTTTTGGCCAGACGGTATGTCGTATGTTTTGAGGATATGTATTTGAGATAAACTATTTATTAAATAAAGTAGTTTTTCTTTATGGCTTATTTTGATATGTACTTCCTCGGGCAACCGAGATGGTAGCCCTCTCATGTACTAAGAGGGTCTTGTAAGGCACCTTGGTGTTTGAGGGTGTTACAATGTGTGATGTGGATGTTGTGGTATTATTAAGAAGAATGCTGGTAGATGTGTGTTGTGGGTGTTAGAGTGTTGGTAGATGCGTGATGTGGGTGTTTTTGTGGTATTATTAAAGAAAGAGTGTTGGTAAGTGTTAGTTCGAATGTCTTGTGGAGGACTTTTTATGTGGTAAGGGCCGATGTAGGTATTATTGGAGTTTTGGATTAGGTTGTGTATCAGATTGTGACGGGTTTCTAGGGTAGCTTTAGTATTCGATGATGCTAGTGTTAGCTTGAATGCTTGGTTTCTTTTGTTTGTACTGAGGGTGTGAACTTCCGGGACGAAATTCATTCTTAAGGAGGGAAGAATGTAATAGTTTGTATTAGTTTAGTAAGACTTTTACTTTATTATTGGTCTTAGTGTGTCTGATGGAGATTTGGTGTTAGTTTGTTCCGAGTTCGCCTCTCGAATTTCTCTTGCTACGAGGGGGATGCGCACATTAATGTTCCGGGTTGTCTCGCTGCTGGGAGATGGAATTTCAACGCCTATGGCTGCGGTCTAGGGTCAATTGGTGATTTTGTAGGTCAGGGATGGTAACCTGAGGCTGCTGAGGTAACCGCTGCGGTGGCCCTCCGGTTTCTCTTTCTCTATTGCTTGTCTTGTACATTGGTCGGTATATACAGTTACTGACCCCGTTAATATTTTCCAAAACTGCTGTGATCCATTGGGGAATGGTGTGCAGATGATTAGCAGGTAATCCGTAGAGCTGCGCTGGGATGAGGATGGGATCATTATCGAGTCATAGCTTCCGCTGAGTCTATTAGAGTTTATACTTAACTATACTTTACCGTATTGTTGTTAGCCTTTGGATTTTGGTCTAGACGGTATGCCGTCTAGTTTGGGATTATGTAATTTGAGTTTAAACTATTGGATTTAATAAAGTTTTGTTTCTTTATTGTGAGTTTTGATATATACTACCTCGGGCAACCGAGATGATATCATCCCGAATTATTAAGGAGGTCTTGTGAGGCTCTTTGGTATTTAGGGGTGTTACAATAACAGACTAAGGTTGCATTCACTTGTCCACATAGCCGCTATCGCCTCGATCAATGTCCGGCTGAGTCTTCAGATAATGTTCCTACAAATATCACGTGAATAAGGGAACAATATCATACTTGAATTACACAAAGACGCTACGGCCGAACTAGGACGATACTACAGCGAAAACTAATCAAAATGACAAAAATTATAAGTTCTAATGGTACAAATGAGGGTCAAAATGTATAAAAAAAGGGGTTAAAAAGAAAGTATCATAACCAGATTTTAGTCATAGCCAGCTTTATGTAGCAGCGTCAAGAACAACATCACCAATGGATTAAAGTCTCACAATAATACTCCCTCCCATCCACAGCAAAGGTAACATTGGACTTTTCACACTTGTCGAGGCGCGTTTTGCAACATGAATATCTTTAGTTACACATTATTAAAAATTATAATAATTTGATATTCTTATAACATTCATGATGATGAATCAAACAAGATCTCGCATGACAATATTTTCTCTTATATATTAGGAATAATACCAATGATTCTCCACACTCATGAATAGTGCAAAAAGCCCAATTTTACCTTTGGTCTGGATGGGAGGGAGTAATATAGAACAGGTGTACCAAGCCACACGTAAAATAATATTTATAAATAAGTTTGATAAATTTACCAGATTAGATGTCGTATTATACATTTTATGTGAAGTTCATAGAGAACAACTAGTCTTAATCATAGATGGTCAACAACAAATTATGTTGTTTAGAGATCTAACAAGTTTACGGTTTTTTTGCATACCAACATTCGATTTTTACACCGCCTTATGCTTAAAGACTAGAATATATTGGTAGATGTTATAGGTTAATTTAATTTGAAAATCTCATAAAGGTTTGTAATGCAGGTTCATTTTGGGGAATTTAACCATGTTTTCGACGGTAAAGTTTTATATTAACTAAAAAAACCAGTGGCGCTGCAACAATATAAATAGCTATGTACATAATACGACTATGTCTCTGAATAATATACAAGTTATATAATTAAAATACTAAATGGATCATCTTTTATGTTAACAGAAATTGGTGAAGCATCGATATTCAACTAAATAAATTAACTCCGAAGTTTTGGTTGCTTCAATTTTCAATATATGACTTTTCTTTTATGAATTAAGTTAACTTCTTTTACAAAATCATGCCAACGTAAACCAACGTTAACAATTGTCGGTAAACGAATTCTTAGGTCATGAAACATGTATATATTGTTAAAGATTATTCTAATGTGAGTTGCGAACCCCGTGCATTGCATAGGCTTGCAAATAGTAATACTCATTAAGATAATAAACGGACACAAAAGAAATAGTAAAATGCTATATTCCCATCCCATACCCTAATGGAACAACCAGTGGCGTTGAATATTTCATATGTTTGTATGGTAGATTGGTATGCTTCAATGCTCGTCGTAGTCATCACTCAAATTCAATCAAACGACAGCTTCGGTGAATCAAACTTTTGACATTCGTTCGTAGAGTATTTGGAAGGACAATCGTAGCTACATTTACCATTTCCCTCTTTTCCAACTACTTCAATAAGGAAAAGAGTACCAATCTAAAAAAAGAGTAAATCTTATACTTCCTCCGTTGCATTGGGTTGTATACGTTTGCTTTTTGGGTACTATTCATAAATGAGGATAATCTTTATTAAAACCTCTAATATATAACATAAAAGATAGTCATGTGAGATCTTGTTTAAACTGTCTTACCGTGTACGGTATACAATATTAACATCAAATTTTTAAATTTTTTAATAATATGTAATTAAAGATATAAACAAAAGAAAATGAGCATTGACATACGTGATAAAGCAAACGTAAACAACCAAATGGAACGGAGGAAGTATCATCTATTTTCATTTAAGAAATGAGTCTTGGCCAAATAAAGGTATCTCAGGGATATTCACTTGCCCCGAAGAAGAATAAATGAAGGTGATTTGTATGCCTACAAAGAATAGATTAGATAATAAAAGTTGAGTTAAAGTGAAGTCAACCCCAAACCTCAACCCGTAAGCTTTGAGGTTAGTGAAAGTCCAAGATAAGTACTCAATTAAGCTCTCAAAGAAGAATATATAATGTCCCCTACCGAGTTTGGAGCATGGGGATGCGTGCAAGGAAGAAAAACAAAGCCAAAGTACCTAGGAACGTACGTCCCTGATCGGGGACACCTAAACCCGATCGGGTTTGTGAGTTCCTAGTCGCTTCTCGTTTGAGCTCCCTCCATTTAATTGGGGCTAGTGAATGGCAATGAATTCACGCGCTTTCTAAGGCCTATATGAATAAGGGATTGTCGAAAGAGAGAATAATTCTCACAACACAAAAATCTCATATACATTTTCTTATATTTCTTATCTCTCTTCTTAGTAAAAGTTCTTTAGTTTTTGATCTTTTGTGAGTCTTGTTAGAAGGTTTGTTTACTTGGGTGTTACATAAGTTTATGTGGATTGATCATACTCTATTTCAAGTAATAATTCTGTCCATTTGGTAACTCTCATATTTTCTCATTTTAATACAACTATATATCTTTAGTCTATGTCATATTCTAGTTTTTGTTTATATAAGTTTGCAATTGTTCTTATCACTTTAGTCCTTTATTATCATCATACCATAATCACCTTTATAAGTTTTTGTCTCCAATCATAATCTAAAAAGACTATTTTAAATCATCTTATGATATGAATCATATTGTTGTATTTAAACATGAATGAGTAGATTAAATTCTAGGGGTATAGGTTAACCATGTTAAAATAGTAATGAATTGTTTGAAAAATAACTATTGCTTTTGTATCATTGTTCTATTGCATGCTTGTATTGTAATGTTTGTATAGAGTAACCCCGAGTTACTCCCCACTGACTGTGGCATTCCTTTTTTTAATGAATGAACAGGTTGCAGGTTGGTGTTAGCATGGGGTTTTGACGAGAGGGCTAGCGAGCGTTGTACTTATTACGATTCACCATTAGCATTGTATGTAACAACCCGAAAAGTACCCAATTTTTCTAGTAAAAATATTTACTAACACTTTTCAGTAGAACTTAAGTTTTTAAAATAGAAATTTTTGTTCCGAGTCTTATTTTGAAATTCCGCGTTCGTATTTGGAATTTCTGAGAGATTTCAAGAAAAGACCGTTTTTAGTCATCTTTGACTTTTCTTGACTTTTAAGTCGTCTTTGACTTTTTCTTGACTTTTTAAAGTCGTCATTGACTTTTCTTGACTTTTAAGTCGTCATAAACTTTTCTTAACTTTTAAGTCATCTTTGACTTTTCTTGACTTTTAAGTCGACTTTGACTTTCGTTGACTTTTCCCGACTCGCCTAGTAATTTTGAAGACCGAAATTTTATTTAAAAAAATAATATTTTTAATTTATTTTTATTAAGATTTATTATGATTTGTCATAATTTAATATAATTATTTTGAATTTATTCGGAATTTAAAGAATAACTTTTACGGTTTTTAACCGACGTCATTTAACTATTCCCGACGCATCGTAAAGCGCGCAACAAAATCGAAACTCGACTTTGGCATGAGTCACGCGCCCATGTCATCGTTTTCCACTCACGTTAGATATTTTAATTCTTTTGATTAAATTAATAAGAATATCTAAGATATTTTCAACTTTATCGATCAGTTAACGAAAATTACGCAAATCGCTCAAAATCAGACCCGCCTTCTCTCCTATCCTCACGGTTTTTCTTCTCTCTTTGACCTTGATATTTTCTTTCTTTTCATTACAATAACATAATATCTTGATATTTAATTCAATTAACTTAATATCTATTTAATTACGGTAATATAATTATTATACCGGGTCAATTCCATAACAACAATTTCAAAACCAAACTCACTATTTTGGCCTATATTTACACGGCACTCATCCACTCATTCCTACTCACAAACAACTTTTCATTTTTCAACAAATCAAATTAAGATCAAAATATCACTTTCTTTAATCGTTCTTGAGCGTTCTTCGCGTTCGTCATCCGTTCTTCATCGTGCTTGAGCAAAACCTTCATAAAACCTTCATTTCTTAATTAAATCCGTCCTAACTTATATTTCTAGGACCTCCTCTTCGCTCCCCATCTTCAAGTATGTTTTATTTCCAATTCCGACAAAATCGTTTTCAAGACTTTAATTATGGAAAATCATATTTTAAGTTCTAATAATGTTTTCTTGTCATTTCTTATAGGGGAGGATTTTGAAGACGAGTTTGGTGACTCGTATATCTTAGGAGAAGACTAGAAGACGGGTTTCTTAGTTCTTAGTTCTTATTATTTTGGTGCTACTTGATTTTAGCTAGCTAAGGTAACGATTCCGAGTTACTCGACGAAAAATGTTACATATCTTTAGTTGTTGTTTATAATTTACGGTTTTTAAGTAGTAGCATGATAGGGGGTTATGATTATTATGTTGTATGAATTTATGACATGTTTTAGTGTTCTTGATAAATTTGGATGATGTTCATAATCATGATTTTTGGTATGGATGGTTGTTAAAATGGTTGTTTGATAATCAAAACATGTTGGAAATAATTTTGGGTTGTTTGTTGGTGGGGCCGTGTAAGGGGCTGTTTTGGAGGGGCTGGAAACCGGTCCAACCCAGGCCGGTTCAGGCCGGTCCAGGCCGGTCCAGCCCGGTCTGGTTGGTCCGTGTTTTGGTTCTTGGGTTTTGTCGATACTTGATTGTTTTGTTGTTGTTTTAATGGGTTTTAAATATGTTAAGCATGGGGAAAATATTAAGGAACGGTTTTGAGAAATGATGAACAAAACCGGTTCAAAGTGAACCGTGGGTCCCACCTTGGGACTTGTGACGATTTTTGAGTTATCGTTATTTTTATCGTGTTTTGTAATATTTAGCAAGTGGGAAATGTTAATAAGTAAAATATTTAATTAAAAAGGTTTTTCATAAAATTATTATTTCTCACATGTTAGAAATTATAAGACGAGATCGTAGTTTAATAGGATATCA
>JAIUZE010010355.1:0-39467 GCA_022085475.1 Heliosperma pusillum
GAAATGAATGTGATCGTTTATGCGTTCAGGGAAATGTGATCTCGTGGATGCCTTTTAATCATACTTGCCATGTACACGGTGCTAGTGCGTTTCATTTACCGTGAGAGATGTCGTCTTTGTGTCGTTGTGTTTGGATGCGTGATTACATGATTGATTATTCATTATCATTGCATGACTTGGCATGGTTTGTTTGTCGAGTCCATGATTGTTTATTCCTGATCATTGCATGACTTGGCATGGTTTGTTTGTCGAGTCTCAATCTTATCAAACTTATACCGCTAACGGTGAGATGTAAGCCCTAGTGAGCGTATTCGGTTGCCTAAGAGTGTCTTGCCCGAGTCTTTGTAGAACATGATGGATTCGGATTTGTATTCCAAATGCTCTTATCATTATATATTGAATTGCCTATCTATCCTTATCGTATTTCACATGTATATCTATATATGCATGCTTCTACTTTTGTATTTCCTTTAATGTACGTTTAATGTGATATGGCTGGGAGAACCCGGAGTTACTCCCCACTGACTGTGGCGTTCATGTTTTTCATGGATGAACAGGTTGCTTGATTTGGATGGCTTTTTGATTGGTATTTTGGGTTCGGGTGTGAGCTAGCGGGCGTTGTCCCTAGATTGAAACACCTCTAGACGTTATTTAGCTTGTTTGCTAATCACATTTACTTTGATAACAATTGGAAAGACTACGTCTCTTGTGGTAGTATATTTCGTACTTTGGTTTGTAATATTTGACACACCTCGTATTTTCTATCTTGCATGTATAAAGGTTTTTAAAATACCGTATTTCCGCTAATTAAGTCACATGCTTGTATGTTTTATTTCCGCATTCTCGAGGGTTGTCACATCTAACACACATTATTAGATAAGGTGTTGTTGCATAGAGAAACAGAACATTATACGATATGATTTTGTATTTGTCAAGTCAAACTGAGCCACTTGAACAACCTTGGGCTTTTATATTTTTGTCTGCTATTTCTTTTCCCACCATATTAAAGCACATTTAAAACAGTCTGATTTTATTCTATATACGATATGGATGGGTAGCGTACCTAAGTTGTAAGTTATCCGAATGAAACAAGTGCTCAATAATCCTACATTGACCACGAGAACAAAGTGTTTGTGACTCGTGATGCTGTCTTTCAATAAAAATACGATTTTTTGATAAGACAGGGTGAGAGAAAATGTTTCTGTAGCAGGAGCTAGGGGTAAGGGTCCTTCATTTTACATGCCAAAAGAACATTCCATGGGACTGACTAAAGCCATGAGACAATTGGATGCAATCCAAGAACAAAATGAGCCAAGTTCAGGGAAAACAAGCTTAGCATTCAACTTCAGGAAACCTAAACTGATCCCAGAATATCATCAGAATTGGGTCAACTTCAATGACTCATATCTTGAGTTCTACATGGTGGGAATTTTAGTTCTTTATATGGTTGGATTCTTGAAAATGTCCTCTTTCATATGGAATTGGAATCATCAAGTTCCATCCAGTAGAGGTTTCACTGGAGACCTTCAAAGACTGTCATGCAGGAATGCTATTGAGTTTCCTGAAATGACCTGTCAGCACTAAAGTTTTAATAACTCACGTTTATTAACTCTTTGAGGCTGATTCCTTTTGGATAGCACTCCTTTAGATTTTTTTTTGATACCTGAATGGCTCCTTAATTCATCCTGAGGCAGAAGTTATGGCATCTGCAAGATAGGGCTGAATCATGCTCCATATGCTGAACTTCAGAACAGGCTGTCACTACTCAAAATTGCATATATCAAGATTTGGGCAACATTTTAGGATGATTATTTTTGGATATGATAGCTAACTCCAATAGCTTTCTTTTGACATATGTTGGGCATTTTTATTCAACCTGATGAAAGTCCATAGACCTTAATTAGACTCCTCTAATTATTTACTAAATTACTTATTAATTTAGTTTATAATGATCTATGTAACATGCATGCAAATATAAAGACATTTATATAAGAGAAGAAATTTCCTCACATTGATATGGAAAATATAAGGGAACAACAAGAACTCCTTCTTGTTGTTCTTGAGCTAATAATATGGATGAACAAGAAATCTCCAATGTAGAAGACCTCCTTCAAGTTGCACCAAGATGACACCAAATAATCTACCCTTATTATTAACTAGATAATAAGATAGATGATATACTACTAATATTAGACTATATTACTACACTAGTAATACTTAGGAAGTATTAGTATATGAGAGTATTTAGTGAGAGGAAGAATTTTAGAGAGAAGTAAACAAATTGCACAAAATCAAGTGGTGAAAAATGAACAACAATTGCTCATTATAAGGCCATTTTGGCCGGTCCATATTAGTCCAAAAGGACTCTTATTTTGTTCAATTTTATCACATGCATTTGAGTGGAGTGTTGTAGTATATGTGATGATTATATTCTACTTGTTATGTCACTTTCAATAAGTAACTAAAGAGTAAAAACAAGAACAAAAATCATCACCCTTCTAACTACAATCCAACCGGCCATTTTGGCCTAGTTAGGTCCATTTTGATTTTTTGATATTTGTCTCACAAATACTTATTGATCATATGGTTAATTATCTTGTATAATTAAGTGTTAATTTGATCATATAACAATTATATGACTCAATTAAATAAATAATATGTACTTAACATTTTAAGTAATATTTCACCATTATATCAATATATAATGGGTCCCACAATGCTTAGTTAATTTATTTTACCACTCCTTGTAAATATAATTAACTAATTACCTCTATCTCAAAACCTCAACTAATTTAGTAATTTAACGATTAATTACTAAGTTAAATCTTATTTACTCGTATTAAAATAAGATATAAATTTATTAGTCAATTATCGCATAATTGAAAAATAAGTTTAATCGAATTTGAGTTCTTAACTCAATTTCTAACAATTAACTCTCGTACATATCGAATATATGTAATGTACTAATTAACTGTATCGTATACAAATAATTAGTTACTATTTGGATTTCATCCTTTAGGTGTGACCGAAAGGGATCAGTTGATCACCGCCGTCAAACGACAATAACGTCAAACTCTATTCAGCCAACCGTTATTGATTTAAGTTAATCAACTGACTAATCATAGATGTAGTCAATAAATATCCCAATTATATTCCTTAATAAGATTTATATTTTGCGCACTATTGTGGAGGACACCTACCCAACATCTCCCACTGTAAACTCACAAGTGTGGCTCAACCAGATTCCTTGTCTCTTTATCATATCTCCCACTCAACGCAAGGTGTCTTCCAGGTCGCACTTGCGATTGACAATATCTAGAGTGGTTTTCTCGATAGGGAGAGTAACTGTCTGACCGGAAAATCTACCATAGATCTCTTTCCGAGCGTGTCCACGCATTTACAGTAACTACTCCTCGAGTGGCCTAAAGATGTTTTTACCCAACGTGGGTGGACAATTCCCGTTGATCCCTCTACTCTGTATAATGCAGATCACCATGATCCAGAAGAAGTCCATCGGCCTCCTTTTACGGCACGACCTAGAACATCAACCAAAACCAATCGGAAACTGCACCGACTCAGATAGACGGTCGTCAGTCAAAAGAATCGACTTATAGGAATAATATAGAAGACCCTGCCACGACCAGGCATCAAATAATTGATTTAAGGGTTTCTACAATGTCACTGTCCGACAGAGTGTCATACAGTCTGTCTATGTAAACGACCAGTCATCTCCATGACCCCATGGTGCTGAACAAACCATCGATCGACTTACAATCTAGTCATTTCGAGACGTCACCTCATTGAGTGACTAGGGACAAAATACTAAGTTCGTCCTGTTCACTTGAATTGGGTTCAACCTTTCTTTCAACCAATTCGGATAAACAAAGTATTAAAATTTAGTCAAACTACATAAAGGAGTTTTTAATGAAACTCTAACAATGAATGCGATTATCAAATATTTGGAAAAATTGATACGCTATCAATAATTTCATATCTTATAATCTTTAGCAATTCAGGTACATATTTCAATCCCCATTGAAATGACATGACTATCATGTTCAGCCTGCAAAAAGCATGGCTAATGGATTAGCAATACTTGCAGCTTTCCCATCGTTCTGATTGCTATTTCTCTTTGTCTATGTAATCTCATATTACATAAAACTTTCTGAGTACGTGTCTAGGTTTGAATCTAGACTTAGGACTCTTGGCCTAAAGGTAGCCCCCACTGTTTTACCAGTATAATGGGATAGGATATACAGCTATATGAACTATTTCTAGTCCCTCCAATACTGTTGAATCCAAGCTACTTTCATATGCATCATCATATGACGCAATGTACTCCATTTCCGTTGTGAAATTCGCAATGATAAACTGCCTGGAACATTTCCAGCGGATACATGACTTTTATATTTGAAAATGTCACTCCTACTTGGAACCTTTCCAATAGTATTTTCTGTTTGGAACTCTTCCAACAGATAAATCTTCTATGAAACACAGCCAGTTCGTGATTTCAAATCACTTTGATCAGTTTGGAAACTGAAGTCTGTGTAAACTCTTACACACAACTCACTTTAAACTCCAAACATGTGAAACATATCTTTAGTCCTTCGCAAGTACTTAAGGATGTTCTTTATGGCTATCAAGTGACTCTCACTTGGATTTAATTGCAAATGATTCGTCATACTCAAAGCATACGAAATGTCGGATTGAGTATACATCACATCGTATATAATTGACCCCGCAGCGGAAGCAAAAGGAATCAATTATGATGTGTTCAACTTCCTTGAACTAGTCAAAGATCTTAGCAATATAAGAATTTTGACTCAATGCTAATATCCTTTTAGATTTATCTCCATAAATCCAGATATCTAAAAGATGTATTCTACTTCTCCAAAATCTTCCATCATCTAAAAATGATCAATATGTCTCCACATATAAGACTGATGCACACCACATTACTCCCACTAAACTTCATGTATAAACATAATTCCTCGAGATATCGAGAAATATTTTATGACATGATTGACACACCAATTCTAACTCTTTAGTGCTTACTTAAGACATACTCTTAAGCTTGCAAATTAACTTAGGATAATTAGGATCTACGAACCCACAGGTGAATATAAAAATATACTACCTCTTCTAGAATCGTATTCAAGAAGGTGGTTCTTGAGATCCAGTTGGCATCATACTATTATGATATGCTTTAATCGCTAAGTATATTCGAATGGATCAAAGAATTAAGGTTGGTGCAAAACTCTTTGCCTACCAAGTTATCTTTGAAAACATTTTAATGTTCATCCATGCAAATTTCGATCTTAAAAATAAATTTACATTGAAGAGGTCGTACTTCTTCAAGTAAAATTTACCAGGTCACATACTTGACCATCATGCATGGAGTCCATTACGAATCGTATGACTCTAAGCCATATCAAGAAGTTGGGACTAAAAACAGTCTTTTATAAGTCGCATATTTGAATTCATCACTATAAAGGAGCGATAAAATTCTACCTGACCTCCTAGGTTCCGAAAAAACAACTACTGAACAAGCAATGAGGAAAACTTTTTTCCGGACCATATGCTCAGTTTGTGGCTCTTGAAACATTTTATCCCACTCTGTCTTATCAAGAAATAATCGTATTTTTATTGAAAGACAGCATCACGAGTCACAAACGCTTTGTTCTCGTGGTCAATGTGGGATTATTGAGCACTTGTTTCATTCAAATAACTTATAAATTAGGTAAGCTACCTACCCATATCGTATATGGAATGAAATCAGACTGTTTTAAATGTGTTTTAATATGGTGGGAAAAGAAATAGCAGACAAAAATATTAAGATCCCAAGGTTAGTCAAATGGCTCATTTTGACTTGATAAAGACAAAACCATATCGTATAAGGTTCTGTTTCTCTATTCAACAACACCTTATCTTAATAATGTGTGTTAGAGAAGTAAACTTGTGAAACCATTTCACAATACTTTTGGTGAAAATCAAAGTCAATACTTAGATATTTATAGTTACGATTTAGTCGTAAGTCCTTGATCTAATGCTCTAGTGGTTAACTACTTCTCAATGAAGCTCTTTGAACTTTTCAAAGATTTCTCTTAGCACCTCATTAAGTAGAATCAAACATAATATCTACTTAAATCGTCGGTAAATCAAGTGAAGTAATCATTACCATCTCTGGTTGTGTTTGTTAGTGGACCACACGTATTCTTATGTAATGGGGCCAATAATTTACTAGTTCGATTTCCTTTTCAACAAAAGGGCACGAATCATCTTGCCTTGAATACAAGATTCGCACACACCATAAGATTCAAAATCAGATGGGTTAGGGATAGTGGTTAATACTAGCCTCTTAATGTGCTACACAATCCAGAGTTAAGATTAGACATAGGTCACCAATTTTGAGCCTTTTTTCAATCTATATGACAAGTAATTACTAGTTTAGGTCAAGAATATAATTACCTTTGATTGGTATGGGATAACCATTGACCAAGTATAGGCATAAAAAGATACAACGCTTGTTCCATTCACAAAAGTGAAACACTTGTGTCGTACACTAAAGTGGATACTATATTCTTTATTTAGAGGTCATGTACATAATAACGTTTATTAAAGTATACCTCTAAATCCAAAACTAGATTGATCACATTATAACTTTTATATGTCTCTATAGAAATAAAACTACAATAGTTATATTTCCCTTGTAGGTTGACATTTAATTATGGTTAGTCGTTGCACGAATCATTATTATATGCATTGAATACATTGATGAAAACCATAATGGGTATCAAATACCCAAAATTGCATTTAGCAAAATAAATGTCGATCATATAGATATTATGGGTGAAAATAGTACACCTTATTTCTAAATCTTTAGAAAACTTGGGGCAGATTCTTTTCTTGTGTCCTACACTGTAAAATAGAATCGTCAAAAGTTGGGTTCGACACCTTGCTTGGGTTTTGACTTTACTATTCAAAATAGTCTTGCCCTTTTTCCCTTGCCTTGTGCCAAACTCGTGCCAATCATACTATTGAACTCGTCTTAACAATTAAGAATATAAACATCATTCTTAGTGCTCCACTCACTTTCATGAATCTCTACTTAGACAAGTATATTAGAATTATTGTGAAGACTATTGTTCATTTCATTCATGGTTTTTCCTTCAAAAGGATAAACTTTTCATGAAGTGACTACGGTATTTGGTTATTCACGATTTTAAATAAATCGATTAACCTAGTCGTCCCAACTGATTTGGCCTCTTTTGAGGTAAGCCTCGATAAGGAGCATTATGACGACATACCAAAAATTAAAATATTTTCGTTGTAGCGAAAGGATTGATGTACCATTGTTATGAGAGAACGTCACTAAAAATCAAAACGTTTTTGACTAAGTGTGACTTATTCATTTACTCTTCATAAGAGACATTTGCAATGGTGAATATGAGGATCAAAAGAAAAAATTCATTTTGTCTTTAGCTACGGTGGTTTAAACGGAGATCGCAATCAAAATACTACCGTATAAAATAATGGAAACTCCTTTCCACGATTGAACGGATTTACAAGTTCGTAGAAGGATAAATATTTGTCATTGCGCGAATAAATATGAACGGAAAATAAACATTCATTGCTTATATATAATTTACTTGTAAAACAATTTTAACAAGTCACTCATATAATGACCCCTCACGAAATTATATAAGTTATTCCAAGACCCATATTTAGACAAAAATAGTCATCGCATGCTACCTTTATCTAAAAATGGTAAGTCATTACTTGACTAATTCTACACTTAGAACTCTTGGTTGACGGATTTCAAATAAATCCATCTCCTAGTCCCAAGATAACGCTTATCTCGTTGAGTCCAATCCAATTTTGGCTTGTGATCGCATCACCCTACTTACCCGAGGTAAAAAGGGACCCACGAGCGTGGTAGCCCTAATGAACACGGGGTTCATAGGTGCTTCAATTGGTAAGGCTAAATCTCAATTTTTTTAAAGTTATGTGAGAGGTCTTGTCAATTTAGTTATTAATTCCCTATAAACGAACTAAGTCGGTGAATTTTGAATATCTTTGAATTGACAACCGAGAAATAAAAATGCATGTTAGCGATTTTGGCATGAGCGGAAAACATAAAGCAAGCAAATAATAAATCCTAGTATGGCCACCTAGCTAATCTAATTAACTAGAAGATTACAAAATCGGAAACCAACTCCTTGGCCCCTTGCGTCTTCATGAACATACTTCAAAAGGGCACCGTCTTTTGGAACACCGACTTCGGGAATCTTCGTCTTCATAATAATTAATTACAAAAGATACAAATAAAATTCCTATTATACATTTGATCTAGAAATGAAATTAAATTATTACAAACGGCGATACGAGATCGCAAATAAAATTACAACCGAATCGGTATTCGCTTACATTACGGGTAATACCGATTAAAATAATCTAGGCCATACTAGGTACAACTTGCATTAAAAATTAAATAAATGACATTCATTCATTTAACCATAACAACATAAATAAAATGCTGAAAAAATATGCCAAAATCGCCCTTGATACTTATCATGCTCATTCTAGCTCGGTTTTATGGATTTTATCGATTTTTTTAACCATTAAAAATCACTAATCAACACTTAAATTGTATTTAAGCTCAAACTAATTATCTAAACTGATTTAGAACTCAAAATTAGTCCCCACTAACTTTGTTTGTATTTAATTAGTTTGAATTAATCGTATTTGCTAAATATACAGGTTTAATCATAACATTTATGAAGTAAACCCAAAATAAAATATAAAACTCATAAACATTTGAAACCAAAAATTTTGTACATTATGGAACATTTCCAGAACTCAAAAAATCAGAAACATTTGCCCAAAAATTTTGAATAAATTTTATGAACAAATAACTTAATATTCAACGGTTTTATCAAATAAAAACTATTAAATATAGTAAAGTAGTGAAACAAATTATAAAATTTCACCAAGATGATATAAATCAGATTATAAAATGTACCAAAAAATTTTCAAGACCAGAAAAGGACATTTCATTTTTATGATCATAATAATCTCACTTTATTGACTTTTATCTTATAAAAATCAATCATCATGCAAAAGTTACTTAAAAGACACGAAACTTTACATACAGTATGTACAACATGCATGTGAGATCATATCAAAATTTCATGGCCAGAATCAACATGCAACTATTTTTAGTTAACTTTTAACATAAAACATGCATATTAACATGATTTAAAGGCCATAAATCAAAATAAATAGCAAATTAATCCATAAAATCACCAAATTTGACCACAACCATTTTGAGGTCAGTAGGTATGCATGAAAATCAAAAATTTTGTGCAAACCAACTTTGAACACAAATTTTCAATTTTACCCAAGTTATCGTATAACTCGATTTTAATGCCTAAAATCGACATGCATGTAACAATTGAGCTCTGATACCACATGAAAGTCCTAGACCTCTAATTAGACTCCTATAATTAGTTCATTAAATTAAATTAACTTAATGATTTAGGATCTAGTTATCATGCATGCAAATATAAAAGCATAAAAGAAAAGATAAGACGAAAATATCCTTACATGGGGTATTTTCGGTTCAATATGGGTAAATACTACTAATATTATTGTATTACTACACTAGTAATATGGTATGAATATTAGTTTGCATGTGAGTTTTAGAGAGATGTTGGAGGTTTTAGAAAGAAGAAAAAAATAAGCATGAAAATCAAGTGTTTGAAAATGAACAACAAGTGCCCATTATATGGCACTATGGCCGGCACCCACAAGCCCCAAAATGGGTGATTTTCTTCTTATTTTATTCACATGAATAATGGTAGTGTATGAGATTGTATAATGATCATGATCATGTGTCGTACATGTCATAACATAAAGTGGAGTGTGGATTTAGTAGAGAATAAACATGATTGTTTTTCTACTAGCTAAAATCGGTCCACATGTGCTTATATGGACCATTTTGATTTTTGATATTTGTCCCACAAATACTTATTAATCATATGCTTAATTATCTTGCATAATTAAGTGTTAACTTGATCATATAACAATTATATGACTCAAATTAATAAACAATATGTACATAACTGTTAAGTGATATTTTACCATTATATCAATATATAATGGGTCCCACAATGCCAAGTTAATTTATTTTACAATTCCTTGTAAATATAATTAACTAATTACCTCTACCTCAAAATATATGCATAACCTCAACTAATTTAATGAATTAACGATTAATCATTAAATTAAATCTTATTTAATCGTATTAAAATAAGACGTAAAATTTATTCAGCCAGTTATCGTATAATTGACTAATAAACTTAAGTGGAATGAGTTCCTAACTCAATTTCCAATAAATAACTCTCGTAACTAAACGTACATATCAAATATATGTAATGCTCTAATTAAACTGTATCGCATACAAATAATTAGTATTCTATTCGGGTCTCATCCTATAGGTGTGACCTAAAGGGATCAGTTGATTACCGCCGTCATACGACAATAACGTCAAACTCTAGTCAACCAAGCGTTACCGATTTACGTTAATCAACTGACGTGGATTATCAAAATATACTAATCATGCCACGTATATTCCAAATGAGATATATTATATAAATGCACTATTGTGGAGGACACTTACTCCAACATTGATATGGTGGATTGAGGTTTAAACCTACGATGGAAAGCTATGACGATCTCTTCCCACTCCATTGGTTTTGTGGCATCTTTTAGGTGACGGGTGAACCACCATTTGGCTTCTCTCTTTAGTGATAAGGGAAAGAGAGTTTCTATGATTTGGTTTTGGGTGATCCCTTCCCTCATAAAAGTTTGACACAACTCACAAAAAGTTTGGATATAGTGGGCTGGGTTTTCATTTGGCTCTCCACTGAATTGGTTACCTTCAATGAGAGCAATTAGAGTCATATGGACCTTTAGGATCCCATTAGCAAGTTCAAAAACCCGAAACCTAGGATCTTCTTTTGTTCGCACCATTTTTGTCAACCTAAAAGAAAAACACAAAAAGGAAAGTAAGTAATGATTGAAGGTACGGTTGCACCTAATTATGGTAGAATTTTAAACAAAAATCAGCAATACATAGATAAACAAAACCGTGCTCCCCGGCAATGGCGCCAAAATTTGATCAGTTGTGTCGCAGTCCCGATACAAAAATAATTACTCACACTTAGGCTAACAACATAAAGAATGTAATTAGGGAAGTAGGGATCGATCCTCAGGGAGTACGTGTTAACTATGAATTGCTATGGGGTGATTTTTATTTAAGTTCGATTCATTTGAGGTGGTTATCTAAACTACTAACATGTACAATGACGATATTTAAATGACAAGTATGGAAATTGCAATAAATAAACTTAATCTAATTGATGACGGTAAAATAAGCTAACTAAATGACAAAAAAAATTATGATGATCTAATAAAAACAATAGAAACTACCTAACAACAATAAAATAGAAACTACAATAAAAACTATCTAATGGCAATAAAATAAAACGATATAACAAACTAACTAAAACGATAAAATAAACTATGTAATCAAATTGATATAGAGAATTAGAAATTCATGTCAAATGATTCAAAAGCCTTATTGATACCAATATTAGAATTACTACGATTGTCTAAGCCTTGTAGCGGTATATTCCTCTCGGATTCGTACCGACTTTTTAATGGGTCCTAACGTTCTTTCAGCCTGGTTAGGTCACTAAACACCTATTGGTAGTCCTAATTCTCATCCCAACTCTCGTTTCTAAGACGGAAATTGACTAATACAAACAATTGTTTATGGCCACTAAACAAAGTTATAGAATTTGACACAACCAAAGGAAGAAACAAACTAGATGGTTCTATTTGTATCGATCCTTCTTTTAATTCATTTTAACTAGCAAATCATTTCAATATTCCAATTTTATTTATTATAATTACATAATGATAATCTTACATTACTAGGTTTAGTTTATGTGATTAAATAAATTAAGAGGAAAATGATAAGCAAAATTAAACTACGAAATAAAAGTAATAAAATGATTAAGGTGATCAAGATTATATTAGTAATGATTCTAATGATGAATTTTATGATGATTATTATATGATTAGGCAAAATAAAATATGACATACTAAACGATATTTTGGTTTCAACTAGATTACTTTTCTATGGATTTCCTACCAACAATAATATAAAAACAAGACTAATGAGATTATAGTTCATGAAATTAATATGATGATGAAAACAATACAACTAAAATAAATATTATAAAGAGAAAACAATGATGTCGGGAATTACGTAAATAAAGGATGGAAAACTACTTGGGATTGGAGTACAATTATGTAAGAAAGAAAGCAAAGAACAAATATCCAACCCAATATAATGACAAATGCTTATAGAAACACTAGAGAAGTACTTGGAAATTGCTATAAAAATAGTCTAAGATTGCATAAACTATAAACTATGATCTAAAACTTATATGTAAAATATGTAATGTGTGTTGTGTTATGATTGCATGCCTTTTCTTCTCATGAGTTTAGGTTTATATAGGGCTGCTTAGCTGCTGTGTTTCGTCCAAATTCATACCCTAGACAACCTAATAAAGCACTCCATTAAGGCTTGGTAGAAGAAGAGCCAAGAAGCGTTCATCAGCAGACATACCCGATCGGGTATATGGTAAATCCGATCGGGTATGTAACCCTGATGGATTATCTTGCGTCTCTTCGAACTTCTTCTTTGGGCACGGAATCCTATGCCTTGGTCTTGGTCAATGCAGCATGTAATTGGGCTTGGGCTAGTCTTCCTTTGACTTGGGTTGATGTTTTCCTTTGAGAAACAAAGTCAAAGTCCAAGATGAGTCCACTTGAGGAAGGATGTAGCGAAATCGTAGTCAAATCGTCAATTGACTATCATCGGTTCCTTATTAAACTGGTATTCTAGTGCCTTTGCTCCATAAAGTAAGAAAACATAGCAAAACCGCTTCATTTCCTATAAAACGAGACAAAGCACGCAAAACAACTAGAATAGTAATATTAGCACGTTAATCACTTTACAAAGTGCATAAACCATATAGAAATCGAGCTAAAACGGGGGATAATTTAGTACAAAATATCGCTTATCAGGCGCACGAGCGGCACGTGGGTTACGCGAGGCGCGTTGTTTTTTTTTTAGCTTGAGCATTGGTATGAGTTTTTCCCTCTTTATAGTAACAAGTTCGGCGAATTACGCAAAACTAAGACTATAGAAACAAAGTACTTTTGTGACCGTATAAGCTTAGTGTACATCCATCTAGTTCTTAGATGCTAAACAAGGGTGAAAAGAATAGAATGGAGTGGGAGGTTCTAATGGTGTTAGAAGACACTAGAGATATGTGTATCTCTCTCACTCACCTGAGATACCTTGTTAAGGCTTATTCTTAGAGGTCGAGTGATCTACACTAAAGAGATACGACCTAAAGTATTTTGAGTCTAATTTACTAGTTAAGGGTAAAAAGTAGAACAAGTGACTAATAAAATGTACATGTGCTCTTTTTCTTTACTGTTTTTGGCAACTCAAAGAGGACTAGGATGGTCCTATTTATTAACAAATGCTAATATAGTGAAGACAAATAACCCCTTTCAAATGTCGTCTTCACTTCTTTTTCCTAGCATAATTAAGTCTTTGAAAGACTTTAAGTTTTGGTATCTCAGGTGGTTTGCATAAACGGGTCTCCAATTGTCGACAAACGTTTCCACAAGAGTAGCTTCATCTTGACGTTCAACGAATTGTGTGCTATTGTTCCTTCACCTACTTAGGAAGTCGGTGAAACCTTCTTTCTCATTCTGGGTAAGAAACTCTAGAGTACGCATATTGACTTGAATTTCAGCATTGTCTGCGTATTGCTTGGCGAAGTCAATTGCGACATCATCCCGGATTACAATTTTCTTGTGTTCTAGAGAATAAAATAACTGCTTAGGAATGGTGTCGAGAGATGAAGGAAATATCCTTAGGAACATCTCGGGTTTGATGCCTTTGATACACATATAATCTTTGAAAGCACGAATATAATTCAAAGGGTTCTCATGCCCCTTGAACGTTGGGATGTCAGTCATGTTGAAGTTTGTTGGAAATTGAGTACTTATGGCTTCGTATTTGCAATTATGCTTCCTGTAGATGCCATCTCTATTAAGGTACATTATTTGCTCTTCTAGGTATTGGAGTCGCTTTTCCGCTCCAGTAAGAACTGGTGGGGGATTGACTTCTGGTTGTCCCATAATGGGTGGAATGTTATCATGCACACTAAGATCAGGAATGTTTGCAGGAGGCAGCCTAGTTTCTACGACAACAATTCGGCCTTCAATGGCATTGAGGCGGGCATACGCTTGGTCTTGACTTGTTTGGAGGCGGATGAGCGCCACTAGGACTAGATCATTACCATTTTGCACGGGTTGATGAACACTTGCTTGACTAGTTCCAGGCATCTTGGAAACTAAGGTAAGAGACCGAAGACGGATTAAAACGCGATCGACCATTCTAGCACACGTACTCAAAAGGACTCGACTTGTGAAGTGGGAGTGACACACTGTGCTAAGTGAGTTTTAAAAATGACTAGTTTTGAAATGTTTGTCCTAAGCAACCGTAGTGTGGTTGTAGGAGTGTTGACTGGAAGTGGAGAATGACTTGACTTGTGAAGTGGGAGTGTGCTACTGTGCCAAGTGAGTTTTCAAAATGACAAGATTTGAAATGTTTCTCCTAGAGAACAGTAGGGTGGTCGCAGGAGTGTCGACTTGAAGTGGGGAAAAGACGATTTTGACTAGACACTTGGACAAAGTTTCTACTCATTATGCGCTATTTCAAGTCACCTTTAAAAATACTTTACCTTTTTAAAAAGGATTTTGTTTTTGAAAAGTTCGTCATGGTTTTATTTAAAATGGTGATCACGTATGGGTTATACACATTAATACATGTATTATAGCGGTATGCTGAGTGCTTTTAAAATGGCTTTGGCTTAAAGGGCGGGTTACCATACCAAGCAATCAAACCCAGGGTCTGTTGAGAGGTCCGCGCCAAACATGAGTAAGGTTGGTTCCTAGTCCATTTCCTCGAGTATTGAAAGCTCTTGATACTAACATGAGTATGTATAGTGGTATGGTTGATGTCAATCGCTATCCATCCTTAGGCCCAGAAAAGAATTTGGACTGTCCGGACAGGACAATTGGTCGAAATGGTTGGCTTGAGCGTAGGAAGGCCGAATAAAACGACCTAAGAAGGTCGTGTAATTAAAACCGACAAATGTCTCATAAAATTATTTCTTAACCTTGTTCAAGTTCCACACTGGGTAACACGTAAGTGTATAATCCCCAGCGGAGTCGCCAAACTGTGGTACACGGCGGGATCACGGGCCGAAACAAGCGTAGTGATACACATTTGTGGAGTCGCCACCAATTTTTATAGGAAATTGGAACAGTTCGAATATTCTATGCAATGTCAAGACATAAAGTAATGACATGAACACTAAGAACTCGTTACCCGTAGCATTCAATGACGCTCGTAGATGCAAATGAAAACGGATGTTCACAGAGATCTGGAGTAAGGGTGAGGGTACGTATTAGGAGTTCTTTAATCGAACACCTAATCCCGCCCGCCTCGATAGCGGCCTCTACTAATGATTAGGGAAATTGTTCGTGTTTGATATGTTATCGATTGTATGCATGCAATGCAACATCCAACATTTTAATCCTAGCATGTGAGTTACACTATGTCGCTGAACATGTAATTTAGCATTTAATTATGTCAAGTTAGGAATTTAGGATTGATTGCATATGAAAGAGCAATAAAATCATCCAAAGAAATCATACAATTACTATGACTAAAATGAAATTACAACTGATTAAATGATCTACGTCATAAATATATTCAAAATGAAGATTTGAAGAAAAGGAAAAGAATTTGAAAAAGTTAACTAACTAAAAGACAAATTAGCAGTGATATTAGAGTTAATACTCGATTAAATATATAACTAAAGCTACGTCAAAACGATAATGGAAGTTCAGAGACAGAAACTAGCCTAGAACAGGCGCAGCAGCAGGTGCGTCCTCTAGAAGAGGCGCAACACCTGTTGCGTCTGTTCTCGAGTTGGTTTCTGGCTGTGAAGCCGGAATCGCAATCAGTCAATGTTCGTTTGTATATTTACGATTAATTGTCGATCTATGGCTCGAGTGAAAGTGATTTAATATAGTAATTACTACAATTTATGCCAATAATGAATCTAGAGACTTGATATGAACAAATTGAAACTCTAAAATCCAAATTTGATTTAAAGACGAAAACCCGCTAATATCGAGTTATTAGGGATCTAACCCAAAACAACGATTTATAAAAGATTAATAAAAAAAGAATAAAATAAGAAAAGGAAAACAAAGAATTAGAAACCAGAGGAAGAAGAAACAGAGCAGGAGCAGGCAGCCTCTAGAAGAGGCGCATATGCTTCTGCGTTTCTTTTCGACGTCTGATGACTACTAAAAAGATTTTATGAAAAGAGTTTTGATTTGAAATCGATTTTGAATCTATTTCTGACTTGAATCTTACATTAATAAATAAATAAAGAATACAAAATAAAAAGACGGGATTTAAACCCTCAGACTTACATGTTAACGAAATGAGATTAACTAAGTTGCGTTTAGCGATAGCTCAACTCGAATATATGCAGAAAGTGCCCTTGTTAAAGGACTAAGATAGATTGATTAAGTTGATTAAGGTGAAATGGTCAAATTGGTCGGTCAATGCAAAACATGACGGGTACCCAGAAGGATCTGAGCTTACGTGGTCGATTGATCAAGCACGTAGATGTCCATAGCTTAGAGCAAGGTCTAGTATGCAAAGAGAGAAGAGAAGGGGCGGAACACTCGCGTGCCTTAAAAGTGAGAACGGAGCTCTCCTTTTATAGCAGAAAATGTGAAAGAGTCGTAGACCAACTCAAACTTTGGAAAGAACAGACTGGGGAAGAGGCGCAACAGGACTGCGATCCTTCGAAGAGGCGCCACACCTGCTGCGTCGTTTCCCTAGAGGTTTCCTCCAGCGGAAGGAAGATTCCCACGCTTCTATCACGGAATTGTGGTTGATCTACACTTCCCTTTTAAAAGATAATACGAGATAATTTTATTAAAAAGATAGAATTTGAATATATAATAAAATAATCAGAATATTCCGCGTGTTCTGACTCGGAGTTTTAAAACAGTTTATAGAAAATGAAACGGTTTTCGACCCGGACTCCAAATGAACTCTAACGAGTGTCAAAACGACCGTAGCGGCGCGTAGATGACGACCAAGGGGTAAACACAAGTATTTGAGCTATCACTTGACAATAAACTTACAAATTGTCATATATCGTTTCGCGTACGAAACATGCGGCCCAATCATCACTGGGTGGTTGGCGGTGAAAGTCCATAGACCTTAATTAGACTCCTCTAATTTGTTAATAAATTACTTGTTTATTTAGTGTTTAATTATCTATGTAACATGCATGCAAATATAAAGACATTATATAAAAGAAGAAATTTCCTCACATTGAAATGGATAATAAGATAGATAATAAGATAGATACCAAAGTAGAAGACGTCCTTTAAGTTCTACCAAGATGATACCAAATAATCTAACCTTATTATTAACTAGATAATAAGATAGATAAAATACTACTAATATTAGTATATATTACTACACTAGTAATACTTAGTAAATATTAGTATTATGAGAGTTTAGTGAGAGGTTGAAGTTTTAGAGAGATGTACAAGAAAAATTAAGAATGAATTAGAGAAGCAAATCGAACAACAATTGGCCTTATATAGGCACATGGCCGGCCCTCTACAAGCAATTGTAGGTGATTTTTGTTCATATTTTATTTTCATGGAAGGTGGTGGAGTGTAGTGTTAGTTGAAATGAGTTTGGTGTACTATTCATGTCATAATGACTTGGTGACTTGTGAGCATGAACAAGCACAACCATCATCACCCTCCACTAACTACTATTACCGGCCATATGAGGCCCTTATGGTCCATTTTGATTTTTGATATTTGTCCCACAAATACTTGTTAATTATATGCTTAATTATCTTGTATATTTAAGTGTTAATTTGATCATATAACAATTATATGACTTAAATTAATAAGCAATATGTACTTAACATTTAAGTGATATTTTACCATTATATCAATATATAATGGGTCCACAATGCTTAGTTAATTTATTACCTCTACCTAAAAATATATGTAAAACCTCAACTAATTTAGTAAATTAACGATTAATTACTAAGTAAGATCTTATTTAATTATATTAATGCATAATTGAAAAATAAACTTAATCGAACTTGAGTTCTTAACTCAATTTCTAACAATTAACTCTCGTACATATCAAATATATGTAATGGACTAATCAACTGTATCATATACAAATAATTATTTACTATTTGGATTTCATCCTATAGGTGTGACTGAAAAGGATCAGTTGATCACCGTCGTCATACGACAATAACGTCAAACTCTAGTCAGCCAACCGTTATTGAATTACGTTAATCAACTGACTAATCATATATCTATAGTTAATAAATATCCTAATTATATTCCTTAATGAGATTTATTATGTGGCGCACTATTGTGGAGGACACCTACTCCAACAATCTCCCACTTGTCTGAGACAAGTGTGCGATACCAATTCTCTTGTCTCTTTATCACATCTCCCACTAAACGCAAGGTGTCTTTCAGGTCGCACTTGCGATTGATAATATCTAGAGTGGTTCTCTCGATATGTAGAGTAACTGTCTGACCGGAAAATCCACCATAGATCCCTTTCCGAGCGTGCCCATGCATTTACAGCAACTACTCCTCGAGTGGCCTGAAGATGTTTGTACCCAACGTGCGTGGACAATTCATGTTGACTCATCTACTCTGTATGATGCAGATCACCATGATCCAGAAGATGTCCATCGGCCTCCTTTCATGGCACGACATAGAACACCAACCAAAACCAATCGGAAACTGCACCGACTCAGATAGACGGTTGCCAGTCAAAAGAATCGACTCATAGGAATAATATAGAGGACTCTGCCACGACCAGGCATCAACTAATTGATTTAAGGGTCTCTACAAAGGTCACTGTCCGACAGAGTGTCATACAGTATGTCTATGTAATCGACCAGTCATCTCCAATACCCCATGGTGCTGAACAAACAAGCGATCGACTTACAATCTAGTCACTTCGAGAAGTCACCTCATTGAGTGACTAGGGACAAAATACTAAGTTCGTCCTATTCACTTGAATAGGGTCCAACATTGTCTTACAATCTATTTGGATAAACAAAGTATTAAATTTAGTCAAACTAAATAAAAGAGTTTATGACAAAACTCGAACAATAAATGCAATTATCATATATGAAATAATTAATACTACATTCAATTATTACATATTACATAATCTAAAGGAATTCTGGTACTCGTCTCAATCCCATTGTGACGACATGACCATCATGCATAGCCTTTGATAAAGGCTTGGTTAAGGGATCATCAATGTTATCTTCTGTTGCAACCTTACAAATGTCAATTTCCTTTGTATCCACGTAATCTCTAATTACATGATATTTCCTAAGTACAAGTCTAGACTTATTACTAGACTTGGGCTCTTTTTCTTGAAAGATAGCCCCACTGTTATCACAATAAATCGTGATAAGATCTTTGGCAGTAGGGACTACTGCTAGTCCTTCCAAAAATTGCCGACTCCACACAACTTCCTTTGCAGCTTCAGATGCTGCAAGGTAGTCTGCTTATGTTTTAGCATTCGCTTTAATGCTTTGCTTGAAACTCTTCCAGCAAACAGCTCCTCCGTTCATCATATAAACATAGCCGGATTAGGATTTCATATCATCCCTATCTCTCTGGAAGCTGGCGTCTATGTAACCCTTTACACGTAACTCAGTCTCACCTCCAAACACTAAGAATGAATCCTAGGTCCTTCTCAAGTACTTAAGGATGTTCTTTATGGCTAACCAGTGACTCTTACCTGGATTGGCTTGGTAATATAACGACTTGTCATGCTCAAAGCATATGCAACATCGGGACGAGTGCAGATCATAGCATACATGATTGATCCAACAACAGATGCGTAAGGGATCAAGTTCATGCGTTCAATCTCCTCGGGTTTGGTAGGGCACTCTGACTTGCTCAAGCTGATACCACTACCCATAGGAAGAAAGCCTCTCTTAGAGTCTTTCATGTTGAACCGATCAAGAATTTTATCAATATAAGTTTCTTGACTTAATGCATGCCAGTATCCTTCTAGATCTATCCTTATAGATCCGGATACCTAAGATACGCTGGGCCTCTCATAAGTCTTTCATTTGGAAATGAATCCCAAGCCACTCCTTCACAGAAGTGAGCATTGGAATATTATTCACATTGAGTAGTATGTCATCTACATACAAGACTAGAAAAGTTACTTTACTCCCACTTCGAGTGAAACCATTTTGTTTAATTACATGATCGAAACGATGATTCCAACTCCTGGATGCTTGTTTAAGACCATAGATGGATCTCTTTAGTTTTCATACCTTCTTAGGACTTGATGGATCCACAAAACCTTCAGGTTGTGTCATGTACACTTCCTCTTCTAGAATCCCATTCAAGAAGGCGGTATTGACATCCATTTACCAAATCTCATAATTATGAAATGCGGCAACCGCTAAGATAATCGTTATGGATCGAAGCATGGTGACTGGGGCGAAGGTTTCGTCATAGTGAAGACCATGAACTTGGGTGAAACCTTTTGCCACCAATCTAGCTTTGTAAACATCATTATGTTTATCTATGCCGCTTTTGATCTTATAGATCCACTTACACTGAAGAGGTCTTACCTCCTTAGGTAAATCAACCAAGTCCCATACTTGATTGTTGTACACTACATAGAATCCATTTCGGATCGCATGGCTCCTAGCCATAACTTTGAGTCGGGACTAGAAATGGCTGCTTTGTAGGTAGTAGGTTCATTACTTTCAAAAAGTAACACATTATAGTCACCACCTCCCTCTATAATACCAAGGTATCTATCAGGTTGATGACTAACTCTGCTTGACCTTCTAAGTTCCGAAGGAATTATGACCGTGTCAGACAAAGAGGACACATTTTCCTCTACGTCCTTTTCGGTTTGTGGCTCTTGGACTTCATCAAGTTCAAATTTTCTCCCACTCTGTCTTTTAGAAATAAATTCAATTTCTTAAAAGGCTGCATCACGAGACACAAAGACTTTGTCGTCGTGTTTATTATAGAAGTAATAACCACGTGTTTCCCTTGGATATCCTACAAATAGACATTTGTCGGATTTGGGTGCGAGTTTATTGTCAGACTTATTCTTAACAAACGCCTCGTATCCCCAAATTCTCATGAACGACAAATAAGGGACTTTCCCTATCCATATCTCATATGGAGTCTTGTTTGCCGCTTTAGTCGGGCTTCGATTTAGTGAGAATATTGCGGATAAGATAGCGAAACCCCAAAAATAATCAAGGTGCTTTGTTAGACTCATCATACATCGAACCATATCTAATAAAGTTCGATTTCTCCTTTCGGCCACACCATTTAATTGAGGTGTGCCAGGAGGAGTCCGTTGTGATACTATACCACAATCATGTAGTTGTGAATCAATTCATTGTTCAAGTATTCACCATCACGATCGGATCTTAGGGCTTTAATCTTTTTTTTCAATTGGTTTTCTATTTCTAATAAGTGAATATTTGTATGATTTTAACCCCCATTTTAGCTCGGTTTTGTATGTCATTTGTGGTTTGTTAAGCCATTTTATGAGCTAATATCGTCTTCTAGGCGAATTCCTGTGTTCTAACCTGTTTTGTAAGGAAAGTGACGTTTCTACGCCCTGTTTCTATATTCCCGAGCATTTGCCTAGAACCCGACGATTTGAAGAAGAAAGCTTGACCAAGTGAAAGGCATTTCAAGAAGGTTCACTAATTCGAAAGAGAGAAGGAGTAAAGACAGTTTCGTAGTTGTCGGAAGATCAATCAATTGGGCGGAAGAATTCATTACCTTGCATCAAACCCTATCATCAAACCCGATTGGAGAGGTCAAGGGGGATGATGAAAGTCACGTCAAAGCGGAGGAAGATGAAACGTTAGTCAAGAGCTTCTAGATGTCCACATACGCGATCGGGTAAGTGTGTACCCGATCGGGTATGTGACAACCCTCGCGAATGCGGAAAGATAAAACATACAAGCATGTGAATTATATAGCGGAATATGAAGTTTAAAAAAAAACTTTTATACATGCAAGGAAAGAATACGAGGAGTGTCATATATTACAAACTAAAGTACGAATTATACTACAGCAAGAGACAAGTCTCTCCAAAAGTTACAAGTAAAAGTGATCTTACAAAATAGATGGGGTATTTTTCGAAATAGATGGGGTATGTCGAAAATAGAGGGGGTATTTCCGAATGATGGGGTTTTTTCAAATGATTTAGCAACTAGCTAAACCACGTCTAGAGGTGTTTCATCCAGGGACAACGCCCGCTAGCTCACACCCGAACCCAAAATAGCATAAGCAAAAAGCCATCCATGCAAGCAACCTGTTCATTCATGAAAAACATGAACGCCACAATCAGTGGGGAGTAACTCCGGGTTCTCCCAGCCATATCACATTAAACGTACATAGAAGGAAATACAAAAGTAAAGCATGCATATATATATACATGTGAGTTGCTATAAGAATAGATAGGCAATTCTATAGATAATGATAAGAACATAAGAGGCACAAATCCGAATCCATCATGATATTCAAAGACTTGGGAAAGACACTCTTAGGCAATCGAATCTCTCCACTAGGGCCTTACTCTCACCGTTAGCGGTATCAAGTGATAATATTGAGACCGACAGACAACCCCTCAAGTCATGCGATGAATCACAATTAAATACAACATATTATCATCCATTCACGAACCAATACCTTTTACGGTGTCAAAGTCATGCAATGACCATGAATAAATCATGAAATCACGCATTCCAAGACAACGAACAAAGACGACAACTCTCACGGTAAATGAAACGCACTAGCACCGTGTCCCAGCAAGAATGATTAAAAGGCATCCACGAGATAAGCATTTCCCTGAACGCATACACGATAAAACATTTCGTATATGTAGACTAATTTCCTCCTGGTAGCACGACGATATAAATATCCGGCCCTAGTCTAAATCTGGCCAGACTCTCGGAATAAACGTGTTCCGATTCGACATGCGATACACGTTTCGCATCCAAGACTCGGTCAATCACATGACGCCGAGTACCCCAAATTCGGTAGATCAATTCACGAAAGAGGCGGAAAAGAGCTCAAGCCTCATAACAAGCGGTACGCTACATGCAAATAACACCACCTCGCAAGTACACAACATTTGACGGCCGGGTCGATCAACGCCTAGCGTTCAACTCCCAACAACGTCGTCGTATGCCCACTAACACATGCATTTAAGCAGTAGGATACCTCTCCGTTCCGACATTCCAGCCTTACGAACGGGAAGGTAGCCAAGGGAATGAGAGTACAAAGCACAAGACAAAATAGTGCTCAAACCGTATCATTTGTAAACACCGACTTAAAGTGGGACATAGCAAAAACTGTCACAAAACATGTGATACAAGCGAAGGAAAATATCATATATCCAAAACATGAATCAATACATGATACCCAAGCATTAGACCAAGTTTAAGAAGCATCATAAATAAGAAACATAGATAACTCTCCAAAACGACAAGTTTGGAAACTAACTTATACAAGGGTTCACTTCAAACTGTCATAACTATAGTTCTAGATATGGGAATTCAGAAATTCTAAGTCGAGGTGATAGCTTATCCTCTTACGGTTCCAACGAGTGGTCACAAGCCCAAAACAAACAGGTAACGAAGGAGATATGAGCATTCTACCAAAAAGGGTCGGTGCTGTGAATTTGCACGAATCCACCCGAGAACAACAACACTATTTCTATCATTTCCAATTTTTATAATTCACTTCTATCAACTATCAACAATCAATATTCATCATCAACAATCATCATCAAAATCATAATTTCTAAGCGTTCTAATTGTATTCTAAATACTAATTCTAACATGGAAATCATGTAAAACACGTAAATGATATCGAGTAACCCTTCACCGTTACCTTTACGCGTCTATAATCGATTACTAAGCCTTCCTAGTAGTCTCCACCTACAATTAGGTAATAAAAGATGAATATACTTCACCTTGAGAAAGACGGATAATTTAAAAAGCGAGAAAGACGGTAATTTTATTACCAATACGGATAGAGGAAGATAATAGGGGAAGAATAAGACGAACTTACGTGAATTCCGTCAAAGAACGAATGAACTACGATGAATCAAAGATCGGAAAATGAAGAGGGAGGCTAGCTTGAGATTTCTTAAAGAGGAAGAGGGTTTGTGTTTGATTTTGGAGTAATGAATTAGGTTAAGGGAAAAAGAGTATAAGTAAGGAAAAGTCAACCAAAAAGTCAAACTCGCCTTAAGACGGCTTTTTCATGGAATCTCGCAGAAATTCCAAATACGAACTCGGAAATTCTAAATTCGACTCGGAACTTAAAATTCTAATTTAAAACTTAAATATACTGAAAAGGTTTCGTGAAATATTTCTACTAGAAAAATAGGGTACATTTGCGGGTGTTACAATCACCCCTCCTTTTAAAAAGTTTCGTCCTCGAAACTTGAGAGTAGAAAACAAAAGTATCAAAGATAAGAATCGGTTTACAAAATTAATACGAAAACTTTTATAAGGGAGAAATATTTATGAAACGAAGTTCATCCAGAAAACGGTTTAAAGAAGAATTTTCATAAGTGTGAAATTTTTCTTACGGATCTCAAAATGCTCGTCGCGAACGAGAACTCTAATTATCCAAATCAAAGAAATGTCGAAATAGTGAAATCGAAATTCAAAACAACGTTAGTAAGTGCAGGACTAGTTATCAGACGTCTCCAATAACAAGTGCAAACATCCAACCAAACGCAAAATCCAAGTATATAAAAGCAAAAGAAATCTATTTTCTCCAAAAAGAGGGTACACAATCCATCTTTAGACTTCTTTGAAAAGTTATATTAGAAATACAATATGGAAATTCGAAGGTTTTCTCAAAGATAAAATCAAAATAAGAACACATTACACGTACATAGAGCGACTCGAGCATCACAAACACAAATCACGATAATAAAATATATACAAAACACGCAAAAACAAAACAAATTGAATTCTTAGGGATAGGAAGATTAAAATAAAGTCAGCAGGAAGATCTACAAGAATTCGACATCACTAAATCTCCTAATAAACCAAATCCTCAAGAGAATACAATTTACCCATTTTGCAACTCATCATTTTCAATCATCCGAATTCCTACAAAAATACTTCATAATCATGAAACTTCGAGTAACAAATCCCAATTATTCAAATTCAATTAGAATCTACTGAGGTCCATCGGCACGGTAGACTCCACGACTCACAATCCACAAGGTAAAGAGATTTACCATGAAATCCTTTAATCCAATTTACTACAAACTCATTATCCTAAATTTACAAAGAACTTTCTCATCCTCGAAAGTCAAAACACAAACCACGCAACAAAACATAATCATCTAGGATCCAACTAGCCTCATCCAAAGTCTTACGACAAGGGAAAATTCACAATCCATTATCGGTTATAAGAATTCTTTAATAAACCAACATCCTTAATTCGATCATTACTACGCCTGAAACCTCAAATATAAATAGCCACATTAGGAAAACTACGGAGGTTACTAATCCTCAAGATAATGGGTTCACCATTCTATCTCTACATTCTATAACAACTGAGCACTCACTATCCAAAGCTTGCTACGAATATTTCTCAATCTCAAACTATAATTCCTTAAGAATAAAAGAGAATTACTAACTCCAAACCACAAATGATCAATCACTTGGCAATCAGACAACCATTCAAATCATATCGTTCATCTAAAACTCAATATGAATCGGTTTTCATTTACGACAAAACTCCTCAACTTTGGGTACCGGGTCAATTTCCCTAAAGCAAGGTCTCTTTTAGAATCCACCAATTAGAGACATCTAATTCTCAAATGATATACCAAGCAACCGTTATAATACCCAACAACAACGAACTATTATCATGATCAACTAATTTCTCAAAATAATACTAGAATACCAAGCTCCAAATCTAAACCACTAAGAGAGGATACATTATCACTATTAGGATTCATCCTAGAGTTTAAGTCCTATTTTCCATGATCAAAAGCAACATGAAATTTGCTAAATCCAAATACACATATTCTAGCTAAAGAATCCCAAAATTCATTACACTTATTCTCTAAGCTTTAGAAACGGAGTATCCAATCCACTAGAGAAAAGATGAAGGAGCAACGAGATAGGAAACGATAAGGAATCTCAAGGAGAACATGAGAATAATTCAAGCACGAGATTACAAGAGAGGAGCACTGAAAATAACGAGGTCAAGAAAGAGACAAAGCAGATAGTAGAGGTATGAATATATCCGAGTAAGAAATAAGATACGAGCATGCGATTTCTTAAAGATCAATCTTGACAAAAACATTCAAGAATGGAAATGAAAATGGACCATCATACCACGAGCAATCATCAAAGTAAGGTACACCTAGACTTGATAAATTGACTACAACCCAATTCATCCATCATTTCATATCACACGGATTCCCAATTGCGGAATTGTAACTCAAGCATTGTAACATTCCTTTAGCTCAAATATTCAACACAACCTCAACGGTTTCTTTAATTGAAGGACTAACAAATATTCTCCTATACTCAGTCATTTTCACGTCTATAGCCCACGAGTTCATTGTTATCAAAGTACAACATCAAGCCAAACATCATCATTAACATCCCAAGGTATTTCCATCATAGATTACATCATCGAACCTCGCTTATATCTATAATCCTCAAGTAATATGGTTCAACTTACAACGAAACCTTACTACTTCAAACGAGTCTCCGATACCATAAGGTAAGATCATATATTTAAATCCAAGAACTATAGCCAAATGCTTTTCCACCAAGCCTACACTTACAAATAAACACACCATAGGAAACCACAAGACGTCACTTAGTCTCAAAAGCATTTTGCACCTCAAGATATCATTCTAAACTTCTTATTTACACCAAATAAACATATCATAAGCATGGTCTTTAAAACAATACAGAACTTCTAAGTCCAAAAGACTAAACTACTAATGGGTTAAGAAGTCATAGCCAACTCATTCGACCTTACACCATCGAATATCATGAACTATCCACACATTAGTCCTGACAAGCATCAAGCATTAAAATCATCAAACTTATCTTACTACCTTTCCTTAGAGTTACAACCAATCATCAATACAGGGTGAATTTAGATCTACACCATTTTCCTCAAATCACAAAATTCATTCTAACAAATACTAATATTCCACAAAATTCAAGTCCTTCCGACCAAGCATATTATATCACAAACAAAAGGGTATGACATCCATAAAAATGTTACATGAGGAAGGTAAGGATACCAATGGTAAGAAGGAGGAACTATTAAGAGAAATTTCCAAGAGGCAAACAAGTTGGGAGGGAAAGAAGCACCTAGATAGAAGGAAAAGAGCATAAGACAATAAGGATGAGAGAATTCATAGATGAGGAAGAAATACACTTCAATTAGGCTTGTCAATCTTTAAATCTTTGGTAGAAGATACTTCTTCTAAGTAACACATGATCCACCTTAAGACGGTAGATACAAACAAACATAACATCACTCAACACAATCAACAAACAAGTTAGAACCTAACAAACATCAAGTACACCAAGACTACCAAGTAAAGTCCTTTAATTTCTACCCATCTCTCATTTATTATTTCAAGGTCAAGTAGTTTAAGTTTAGGGTTCACGTGTGTGCGTCGGGAGCGATAAAGCTCTGATACCAACTGTGACAACCCTCGCGAATGCGGAAAGATAAAACATACAAGCATGTGAATTATATAGCGGAATATGAAGTTTTAAAAACTTTTATACATGCAAGGAAAGAATACGAGGAGTGTCATATATTACAAAATAAAGTACGAATTATACTACATCAAGAGACGAAGTCTCTCCAAAAGGTTAACAAGTAAAAGTGATCTTACAAAATAGATGGGGTATTTTCGAAATAGATGGGGTATTTTCGAAATAGATGGGGTATTTTCGAAATAGATGGGGTATTTTTCTAATCGATTTAGCAACTAGCTAAACAACGTCTAGAGGTGTTTCATCCAGGGACAACGCCCGCTAGCTCACACCCGAACCCAAAATAGTCAAAGCAAAAAGCCATCCATGCAAGCAACCTGTTCATTCATGAAAAACATGAACGCCACAATCAGTGGGAGTAACTCCGGGTTCTCCCAGCCATATCACCTTTAACGTACATATAAGGAAATACAAAGTAGAGCATGCATATATAGATATTACTGTGAGTTGCGATGAGAATAAATAGGCAATTCTATAGATAATGATAAGAACCTAAGAGGCACAATCCGAATCCATCATGTTATACAAAGACTCGGGGAAGACACTCTTAGGCAACCGAATACGCTCACTAGGGCTTACATCTCACCGTTAGCGGTATAAGTTTGATAAGATTGAGACTCGACAAACGAACCATGCCAAGTCATGCGATGATAAAAATAAATCCATCATATTATCATCCATTCAAACGTACCAATACATTGACGATGCCAAATCATGCAATGACCATGAATAAAATCATGAAATCACGCATTCAAAGACGACGACACAAAGACGACATCTCTCACGGTAAATGAAACGTACTAGCACCGTGTCCCTGCAAGTATGATTAAAAGGCATCCACGGGATCACATTTCCCTGAACGCATACACGATCACATTTCGTATATGTAGACTAATTTCCTTCTGGTAGGAACGATAATAAAACGGCTCCTAATCTAAACCTGGCCAGATTCTCGGAATCACATTTTCCGATTCGACATGCGATAACATTTCGCATCCAAGACTCGGTCAATCATAGACGCCGAGTACCCCAAATTCGGTAGAGCAATTCACGAAAGAGGCGGAAAAGAGCACAAGCCTCATAACAAGCGGTACGCTACATGCAAATAACACCACCTCGCAAGTACACAACATTTGACGGCCGGGTCGATCAACGCATAGCGTTCGTCTCCCAACAACGTCGTCGTATGCCCACTAACACATGCAATTAAGCAATAGGATACCTCCCCGTTCCGACATTCCAGCCTTACGAACGTGGAGGTAAACAAGGGAATGAGAGTACAAAGCACAAGACAAAATAGTGCTCAAACCGTATCATTTGTAAAAACCGACTCAAGGTGGGACATACCAAAAACCGTCACAAAACATGTGATACAAGCGAATGAAATATCATATTTCCAAAACATGAATATTATAAGTCACTACGTAAAATTATACGATAAACGAACTATGCGAACTATTTTAAATTACGAGTTTTTAGAAAATGTAAGAATAAAACACAGCCGTGTTCCAGGCCAGTCTGGAGGCCGGCGGCCGGTACCCCGGCTCGGAGCACAACTACACACAAAAAGCAAGTTTGGAAACTAACTAAAATAAGGGTCCACTTCAAACGGTCATAACTAGAGTTCTATATATGCAAATGTAGAAATTCCAAGTCTAGGTGATAGCTTATCCTCTTACGGTTCCAACGATAGGTCACAAGCCCAAAACAAGCAAGTAACGAAGGAGATATGATCATTTTACGAAAAAGGGTAGGTGCAGCGAGTTCCCAGCCGGCCACTGGACCGGCGGCCGGGCACCCGGCTGGGACAACATCAACCCGTGAGCAACATACACAACTCTATCATTTCCAATTCTCATAATTTACTTCTATTAACTATCAACAATCAATATTCATCATCAACAATCATCAACTAACAACAATCATCATCAATTACATAAATCCTAAGCTTACTAATCGTATTCCTAATACGAATTCTAACATAGAAACATGTAAAACACGTAAATGATACCGAGTAACCCTTCAATGTTACCTTTTTGCGTCTTTAATCGATTTCTAGAAAGTCTCCACCTACAATTAGATAACAAAAGATGAATATAATTCACCTTGAGAAAGACGGATAATTTAAAAAGCGAAAAAGACGGTAATTTTATTACCAATACGGATAGAGGAAGATAAGAGGGGAAGAATAAGACGAACTTACGCGAATTTGAGCAAGAAACGAATGAGATACGATGATTATAAGCTTGGATCAAAAATGGAGGCAAAGGTTTTGGGTTTCTTAGAGAAGAAGGAAAGTTTGAGTTGTGTTGTGTTTGTGTGAGGGAGTTAGGGTTTAGGAGGGAGTATATGAGGGAAAAAGTCAACGAAAGTCAAATACAACTTAAGACGGGATTTCCATGGAATCTCACGGAAATTCCAAATACGAACTCGGAAATTCTAAATTCGACTCGGAAAATTAAATTTACGATTAAAACTAAATTTCACTGAAAAGTATCCGTAAAATATTTATACTAGAAAAATAGGGTACATTTTCGGGTACTGAAAAGTATCCATTAGACACATCAATTTTATTACTTGCGGTTCTCAAGAATGGCCTACCTAGAAGAATAGGAGCCGCATGTGAATCATGTTCCATTTCAAGTACATACAAATCAGCGGGAAAAATAAATTTATCTACCATTACAAGTACATCCTCAACCACTCCCTTAGGATAAGTATTTGAACGATCGGCCAATTGAATTACTACCCCTGTTTTAACTAATTGCCCCAATTTCAATGATTTGTATAAAGAATAAGGGAGAACATTAATTGAAGCACCTAAATCAAGCATAGCATTAGGGATAGTGGTGTCTCCTAAGGTACAAGGCACGGTAAACATACCCGGGTCACTACACTTAGGTGGCAACTTATGTTGAAACAAAGCCGACACATGTTCATTAACTTTAACGTTTTGGACACCCTTCAACTTTTGATTCCTTTTTATGGTACACAACTCTTTAAGAAACTTAGCATACCTAGGCACACTATTCAATAAATCTAATAAAGGGATCGGAAGGTCTCATAGACATCCTTGTCTTGTGTAAGGCGACTTTTCCTCTTGAGTGCCTCGGGAAACGGTGGAGCATCCTCATGAGTAGGTGTAACAATCGGTGGTACTTCCTCCTCTTGAACCAACGGTGAGGTGACGATGGGTTCAACCACCAACTCTTCCTCCTCTTGCTCAATTATCTCACTAATCTTTGCTTTTGGCCCTTGCAACTCCTTCCCACTCCTTAAAGTAATAGCACTCGCATTAGGCTTAGGATTAGGAATAGTTTGGGAAGGTAGCTTACCGGAATCTTTAGCTTCAAGTCTCCCAAGAGCACTAGACATTTGCCCAAATTGATTTTCCAAGTTTTGAATGCTAGCCTTTGTCTCTTGTTGAAATTGCACTTGATTAGCTTGCATAGTGGCCACATTAGAAGTAAGAGCCTGAATCATTTCCTCCGTAGACATGGATGGAGTGGAGGTTTGACCTTGAGAGGAGAATGAGTTCGGAACTTGTTGCCTCGGAATGAACCTTGGTTTAGATTGACTAAATTGTTGTCCAAATGATGAGCCTTGATTTTGTTGGCCTTGTAGTTGCAAACCGCCTTGTGGATTCCCATATTGGAAACCGGGATGGTCTCTCCGCATAGGATTATAGTAAGCGGCCTTGACCTCTTCGGTCTCCTCTTGGAGAAGTGGACACGGATCGGTGACATGAACATTGGATGAGCAAGACCACAAGCTTGCACTTGTTACTTATTCCCCATGAGCATCTCCCTCATTAAGGAAGTCAAATCTTCAACCTTGCTCTCCAATGATGGGTTGGAACTAGAATTTGCCATGCTAACCCTTCTTGTGGTGGACCCCACACTAAATCGGCGTGAGCTAGAAGCAAGCTCACTCAACAACGCATTAGCCTCATCCGGATTTTTGTTGATTATTCCACCGCCACTAGCACCATGAACCATCCAAGCATCTTCCGGTAATAATCCTCCAACAAAGCAGAGGATGAGATCTTGGTCACTATACCCATGGTATGGGCATCGTGCACATAACGTCTTGAATCGCTCCCAATACTCGTAAAGTGTTTCATCATTCTTTTGCTCCACATTTGAGATCTCTTTCTTAAGATGGGAAGATTTGGAGGCGGGATAATACTTTTCAAGAAACACCTTCTTCATTTCGGCCCAAGTAGTGATACTACCCGGTGGAAGGTAGTACAACCAATCATTAGAGGAATCCTTTAATGAAAAAGGGAATGCCCTCAACTTGATTTGCTCTTCGGTAACATTATTCGGTTTCATGCTAGTGCATACCACATGAAATATCGATAAATGTTTGTTTGGATCCTCACCACTTAACCCATGGAATGCGGGTAGTAAGTGGATCAAACCCGACTTCAACTCAAATGTGACACCGTCATCCAAGTCCGGAAATGTAATGCACAAAGGTTGTTGAGTAAGGTCGGGAGCGATGAGCTCTTTCAAAGTCCTAGTTTCTCGTGCCATGTTGATCTTTTCTTTCTCCTCTTTCTTGTCTTGCTTGTTGAATTGAAGCTTTCTCCTTGTCTCCCTTCTTATCTGAAAAAGAGTTTTCTCCAATTCTGGATCAAAATCAAACAACTTCTTGTTAGTAGAACGGGTGTCCGGCATAAACCCAAACACCAAAACTAAACTAAAAATAAATAAATAAATAAAAACAATTGCACAAATAAATAAACAATAGCCTTCCCCGGCAACGGCGCCAAAATTTGGCTAGACTTGTCGCGAGTCTCCAAATTAGTATTTTTAACTACTACAAACGCAAACTAATAGTAAGTGTAAGTAGAGGTCGATCCCACAAGGAAGGTGTTTTGTATATTAAACGTGTGCAAAAGCAAGTAACTAAATGGGGGTTTTGATATGTTGATGTTCTAAGTCTACTAAAACAAAAATGAAATGAAATATAAAGACAATATAATAATTGAAAGTGTTAAACAAATATGAGAATGATTCTTGGACCAAGTAATTTCTACCAACAAGTTATGAATTGATCATTGACTCTTCTACTCTATTTCAATATTGAGTACTTTGCTATGAAGTTGTGGACTTCTAATTCCACTCATTAATGATTAGTAGTTACAAGCGTAAACAAATATTCCTTACAATATCGTCAATTTAGTCAAGCGCTCAATTGTATCGAGATTGTAGATTAAAGCGATGGAATTTAGCAAAGATAAACGAATGAAGAAAACAAGTGTTGCTTCACTTTGGTTCATACAAATTTAGTCCTTTATAACTCAACGATGATGAAAGCATACGAATTGATGAATTATAGTTGCTACAATGGAATAGATAAACAAACAAAAGATTCATTCATCTAATCTAGCAATGGTTAATTAACTAATGACAACTAGTTGATCATTCTAGGTGCATAATTAACAAACCAACAATAATGCAAAATAAATTTGATACTCTAAAAATGAAATAGAATTAGAATAAGAGTCTTACAATTCAAACTAACTTGGCTTCAAGAACTTGTTCCAAGATGTAGAACTTAGCCTTCCATACAAAATAACTAAAACAAACTAGAAATTTAATGTATTTTCTATGTATTATGATGATTAAAAGATGGAAAAACATATGTCTAAAGTGATCAACAATGCCTCCTTTTATAGGTCTTCAAAGAGCATCTTCATAAATCCTAATAAAACCTCATAAAACCTCATAAAGTATGTGTTGGAGTAGGTGTCCTCCACAATAGTGCGCCACATAATAAATCTTATTAAGGAATATAATTGGGATATTTATTGACTATATATATGATTAGTCAGTTGATTAACGTAAATCAATAACGGTTGGCTGACTAGAGTTTGACGTTATTGTCGTTTGACTGGCGGTGATCAACTGATCCCTTTCGGTCACACTAAAGGGTTGAAAATCCCAAAGTAACCTAATTATTTGTAACGATACAGCTAATTCGTAATACATAGTCGATATGTACGAGAGTTAAATGTTTAGAAATTGAGTTAAGACTCAAACATTCGATAAGTTTATTTTTCAATTATGCGATAATTGGACTAATAAATTGATAATCTTATTTTAATACGATTAAATAAGATGTAAAACTTAGTAATTAATCGTTAAATTATAAATTCAGTTGAGGTTTGGATAGAGGTAATTAGACTAATTATTAGTTACAAGGAGTTGTAAAATAAATAACAAGCAGTTGGGGGACCCATATATTTGATATAATGGTAAAATATTACTTAAAATGTTAAGTACATATCATTTATTTAATTGAGTCATATAATTGTTATATGATCAAATTAACACTTAATTATACAAGATAATTAACCATATGATCAATAAGTATTTGTGAGACAAATATCAAAAAAATCAAAATGGGCCAAACTAGGCCATTGTGGCCGGTTAGAGTGCTAGTTACATGGTGATGATTGTTGCTCGTGTTTACACTCTTTAGTTACTAATTGAAAGTGACATAACAAGAAGAATATAATCATAACTTATACTACAACACTTCACCCTAATGCATGTGACTAAAATAAGCAAAATGAGAGCCTTGTAGAGCTCACCATGACCGGCCATATTGCCTGTAAAAGGGCAACATGGTTGATCATTTTTTTTTGTTCATTTTCATGCTTGTTTTCTTACTTATCTCAAAAACTCTTCTTCTCTCTAAAAAACTCTCAAATACTAATATTTACTAAGTATTACTAGTGTAGTAATATATTCTAATATTAGTAGTATAATATCTATCTTATTATCTAGTTAATAATAAGGGTAGATTATTTGGGTTCATCTTGGTGCAACTTAGAGGAGATCTTCTACTTTGGAGATTACTTGTGTTCATCCATATTTGTAGCTCAAGAACAAAAAGAAGGAGTTATTGTTGTGCCCATATATTTTCCATATCAATGTGAGGAAATTTCTTCTTTTATATAAATGTCTTTATATTTGCATGCATGTTACATAGATCATTAAATACTAAATTAACAAGTAATTTAGCAACTAATTATAGGAGTCTAATTAAGGTCTATGGACTTTTATGTGGTATCAGAGCTAGCTTGTAGCATGCATGTTCATTTTGAACATTTTTATTAAAGTTATAAGATAACTAATAAATCAAAGATTTTGAGTTAAAATACGATTCTGAAAAAAATGTTTGGTGCATGTATTACTACTGACCTCAAAATATTTGTGGTCAAATTTCGTGATTTTAGGGATTAATTTGCTATTTATTTTGATTTTTGGCGTTTAAACCGAGTTAACATGCATTTTATGAGTTAAAAGTTAACTAAAAATAGTTGCATGTTGATTCTGGCCATGAAATTTTAATATGATCTCACATGCATGTCTTAAATATTGTATGTACAATTTCGTGACTTTTACTTATGTATTGCATGTTTATTGATTTTTATACGATAAAAGTCGATAATATGAGATTATAATGTTCGTAAAATTTAAACGTCCATTTATGGTCTTTAAATTTTTTTGTACATTTTACATTCTCATGTTGATAGTCTTGGTGAAATTTCATAATTTTTTACACTGTTTTACTATATCTAATATTTTTATTTGATAAAACCATTAAATACAAAGCTATTTGTTCATAAAATTAATTTAAATTTTTTAAGCAACTGTTTTTTATTTTTATAGTTCCTGGAATTGTTCCAGAATGTACAAAATTTTTGGTTTCAAATTTTATGATGTTTACATTTTATTTTGGTTTTATTTCATAATTGTTATGATTAAACCGCAATATTTAGCAAATGAAATCAAATCGATCTAATTAATGACCAACAAAATTAGTATTGACTAATTTTGAGTTCTAAATCAGTTTAGTTAATTATTTTGAATTTAAATGAGTTTTAAAGGTTGTATTGATTGTAATGGGTAAAAATCAATAAATCCCGGAAAAATCAACTCAATGAGCATGAAAGAACTTAGGACGAGTGGCAGAATTTGGCGAAATTTAGGTTTTATGGTTGAATGAATGAATGTCATTTATGTAATAATTTATGCAAATTTTGTACCTAGTATGGCCTAGTTATTTTTAATCGTTATTACCCGTAATGTAAGGGAATAACGGTTTGGTTGTAATTTTATTGCGATCTCGTATCGCCGGTTTGTATAATTTAATAATTTTATTTTATAGAATAAATGTTTAATAGGAATTTGTATATTTGTATATTGTAATTATTTTTATGAAGACCGGTGACTCCCTCAAGACGGTGCCATTTTGGACAGTGTTCCCAAGTGAAGAGGCAAGGGACAAGGAGTGGTTTAAGAATTTGTAACTATCTAGTAAACTTTGATTAGCTAGGTGGCAATTACTAGGATTTTATTGTGCTGATTGTTGCTTTATCCGCTATGCCAAATATCGGCACACATGCATTTAGTTACAGTATGTTAAATTCCACGTATTCACAAATTCAGCCTAGTTCACATTATAGGGATTATAACTAAATTGGAAACAAGATTCTCACATATTTAAAAATTGAGATAGCCTTACCAATTAATACCACCTATGAATCCCGTGTTCATTAGGGCTACCACGCTCGTGGGTCCCTTTTTACCTCGGGTAAGTAGGGTGATAAGATCACAAGCTAAAATTGGATTGGATTCAACGAGATAAGCGTTATCTTGGGACTAGGAGATGGATTTAGTTGAAATCCGTCAACCAAGAGTTCTAAGGGTAGAATTAGTCAAGTAATGACTTACCATTTCTAGATAAAGGTAGCATGCGATGACTATTTTTATTTTAAGATGGGTCTTGGAATCATTTATATAATTTAGTGAGAGGTCATTATATGAATGCTAAACTTGTTAAAATGTTTTTCAAGTAAATTAACAATGAATGTTTATATATTTCTTTTTGTTGTAGTTACCATATTCGCATAATGTCAACATCATCAAACGTTGCAACCTTGGGTAGAGACTCCTGGTTGAGGTCCGTCATGGACAAGTGTGTCCTTAAGGATGACGGAAGTAACTTCGTTGAATGGGAGTCAATGATCAAGAGCGCCGCGTTATCCGATAACGTGCTTCGCTACTTGGTTGAAGAGCCCCCCACCGAACCCGCGCCTAGATCGTCCGCGGTGGTTCGGGCCGAATATGACCTTTATTTGAAGGTTGCTAATGACGTCAAGAATGTCTTGATTTGGTCAGTCTCACCCAAACTCAAACTCCAATTGATCTCTCTCAATGCATATGCGATATTCACGAGGATCACTTCGATGTTTTCGCAAGCCCCTCAAATTCTCCAAGATGAGGCAATTACGAAATTCTTTGACACTAAGCTTCAAAGGGGCCAAAAGGTTGGCCCACACGTGCTCAAAATGGTTGAGCACGCGGACACCTTAGAGCGTCTAGGGTGCAAAATTCCGAAGAATTTGGTGGTGGGTAAGATCCTTCATTCACTCTCACCTAAGTTCACCCAATTTAGGGTGAACTATAACATGAATGGCATGGACAAGAGTTTCCATGAACTCCATGCACTCTTCACCCAAGCGGAGAGGGACATGGAGGCTAGTGGGAGTGAACCCAAGGATGTTCTTTCCATGAAAATGAAGAACATGAACCTTGGGGTGAGGAAGGACAAGGGAAAGGGTAAGACTCTTTTCAAGAAATCCGGCAAGGGAAAGGCCAAGGTATTTTATAAGGCCAAGCCCAAAGTCAACAAACACGCGGAGGCGGATTGCTATTATTGTAATGGCAAAGGGCATTGGAAACGCAATTGCCCCAAGTACTTGAAAGACAAGAAAGACGGTTGTGTGACAACGTCAGGTAAAATTCTTTCATCACTCTATATGATAGATATAAACTTTGCTAGTACCTCTTCTTGGGTATTTGATACCGGTTGTGGTTCTCACCTTTGTAATCATGTACAGGGGCTGAGGGACGTTGCAAGCACTAGCCAAGGGTGAAGTGGACAGACGCGACCATGGGAAATGGGAATAAGGTTAAGGGGGTAGCCGCAGTTTCCGATGGCACCTACGTGCTTCTTTTGCCTAATGGTTTAGAGCTGTATTTAAATGGTTGCTATTATGTACCAACGCTGACCAAGAACATTATCTCCATTTCCATGTTAGACATGGAAGGATTTTCATTTTGCATTAAGACCAACTGTTGTACTTTTTCACTTAATGAAATGGTTTATGGCGAGGCCATTTCTATTGGAGGTATTTATGTTTTAGATATTGCAAAAGAGGTCTATCATGTAGAAAACAAGAAGCTCAAAACAGGTGAACCTAATCAATCATACCTTTTGCATTGTCGTTTAGGGCACATAAACGAACGACGCATAAAGAGACTTGTTTCATCTAAAGTACTCAAACCATTCGATTATGAATCTTATGGCGTATGCGAATCTTGTCTTCTAGGCAAGATGACTCGTGCTCCTTTTACGGGAAAAGGGACACGAGCAAGTGAAGTATTAGGACTTATACATACGGATGTATGCGGTCCAATGACTATCCAAGCTAGAGGTGGTTATCAATACTTCATTACTTTTACCGACGACTTGAGTAGATATGGATATGTCTACTTGATGAGGCATAAAAGTGATGCTTTTGAAAAATTCAAAGAATTTCAAAAGGAAGTAGAAAACCAATTGAATAAAAAGATTAAAACCCTACGATCCGATCGTGGTGGTGAATACTTGAACCATGAATTTGATTCACACCTGAAAGATTGTGGTATAGTATCACAATGGACTCCTCCTGGAACACCTCAATTAAACGGTGTTATATCCGGAAAGGAGGAAATCGAATTTATTAGATATGGTTCGAGCTATTGATGAGTCAACTGGCTTAATGGATTATTATTTGGGGGTTTTTTTTGCCTCTTTATCTGCAAGATTTTCACTCATCGAAGCCCGACTAAAGCGGCAAACAAGACTCCATATGAGATATGGACAGGAAAAGTCCCTTATTTGTCATTTATGAGAATTTGGGGATGCGAGGCTTTTGTTAAGAATAAGTCTGACGATAAACTCGCACCCAAATCTGACAAATGTCTTTTGGTAGGATATCCAAAGGAATCACGTGCTTATTACTTCTACAATAAACACGAGGACAAAGTGTTTGTGTCTCGTGATGCAGTCTTTTTAGAAAAGGATTTTATTTCTAAAAGACAGAGTGGGAGAAAGTTTGAACTTGATGAAGTCCAAGAGCCACAAAACCGAAAAGGACGACGAGGAAAACGTTCCCTCTTCGTGGTCCACGGTCATTATTCCTTCGGAACCTAGGAGGTCAAGCAATTAGTCATCTACTGATAGATACCTTGGTTAATATAGAGGAAGGTGGATGGACTATATGTG
>JAIUZE010010356.1:0-21429 GCA_022085475.1 Heliosperma pusillum
ATGTCCCTATTTCTATTGCGGGTACTATCTTTCCCGCTTATCTCCTTAAGTTTCCTCTAGGAGAGTTCGACGTAATTCTAGGTATTGATTGGTTAGCGTTGTACCATTCTAGATTCGAGTGTAGAGATCAAAAGATTTATTTAAAGAGTCCTTTAGGAGTTAGAATAACCTATAAGGGATCTCATTCCCGAATGGGTGTGTCTTTGATTTTCGCAATGAAGTTGGTGAGTATGGTAAGAAAGGGTCACCAAGCATACTTGTGTATTGTGACTTCTACAACTACCTCCTTACCAAGGATTGAAGATGTACCTATAGTTCGTGATTTTGTTGATGTATTCCCCGAAGACTTCCCTGGGATCCCTCCCAAGCGTGATGTTGAGTTTTCCATTGATCTTGTACCTGGATCCGGACCCATAGCTAAAGCTCCATACCGTATGGCTCCAACCGAATTGAAAGAGTTAAGGAAGCAACTTGATGATATGATTGAAAAAGGTTTCATTCGACCAAGTGTCTCACCTTGGGGTACTCCCGTTCTCTTTGTGAAGAAGAAAGATGGTTCCATGAGACTTTGTGTTGACTACCGTGAGTTGAACCGAATTACAATCAAGAATAGGTATCCTTTGCCAAGAATTGAAGATTTGTTCGATCAACTAAAGGGTGCTTCTACTTTTTCCAAGATTGATTGAGATCCGGATATCACCAAATTCTCGTTCGCGATGCCGATATACCGAAGACCACTTTTAGTACAAGATATGGTCACTTTGAGTTCAAGGTGATGCCATTTGGATTGACAAATGCTCCCGCTATTTTCATGGATCAAATGAACCGCACATTTAGTGAGTATCTTGATAAGTGTATAGTGGTGTTCATCGACGACATCCTTATTTTCTCCAAGACCAAAGAAGAGCATGCAATTCATCTTAGGACTATTTTGGGTGTCCTTCGTCGTCAAAAGTGGTTTGCCAAATTCTCCAAGTGTGAATTTTGGTTACCTAAAGTGTCCTTCCTTGGACATGTAATTTCTAAAGAAGGTGTGATGGTAGACCCTTCTAAATTTGAAGCTGTGGTTGATTGGAAGAGTCCGACCGATGTTAGAGAAGTCCGAAGTTTTCTTGGTTTAGCTGGTTACTACCGTAGATTTGTCAAGGATTTCTCAAAGCTTGCTAGACCGATGACTCAATTGTTGAACAAAGAAACCAAGTTTGTATGGAATGAAGCTTGTGAAGCCGCTTTTCAAGAGTTAAAGAAAAGGTTAACTACCGCCCCGATGTTAACTTTACCTGAATATGGTGTAGACTTTGATGTCTATTGTGATGCTTCCAAGATGAAATTGGGTTGTGTACTTATGCAAAGTAGGAAAGTGGTTGCTTATTCCTCGAGACAGTTGAGAGTTCATGAAGTGAACTACCTTACTCATGATTTGGAATTAGCCGCCGTGGTTCTTGCCTTGAAAGTGTGGAGACACTACCTTATTGGTGTTCATTGTTGCATATTTACCAATCACAAAAGTTTGAAGTACATATTTAATCCAAAGGAGTTGAATATGAGACAAAGAAGATGGTTGGAATTGGTGAATGATTATGACTTTGAGTTGCTATACCATGAAGGGAAGGCTAATGTTTTTGCCGATGCGCTTAGTAGGAAATCTTCTCATGCCTTGAATGTTATGTGGGTATTACCCGATGATCTTTGTGCCGGGTTTCAAAAGTTGAAGTTGGAATTCGTGGAATGTGGATTTGATTATGTTGGTGCTGCTATGGTTGCCGAACCCGTTTTCCTCCGCGAGATCCGCGAAAGCCAAGTTGATGATCCTACCTACAAGTCTATTCAAGCCAAGCTTCTAGAAGGAAACGCTAAAGACTTCAAGATTGATGACAAAGGTTTCCTTCGACTCCATGACCGTTTGTTTGTACCTAATGCTCTTGACTTGAGAAAGCGAGTTCTTGATGAAGCTCACCTTTCTCCTTATTCTATCCACCCCCGAGGTGATAAGATGTATAAAGACGATGTTGTGTCCTATGTTGGAAGATGTCTTACTTGCCAACAAGTGAAAATCGAACACAAGAGGCTCAGTGGATTGCTACAACCTTTGGATATTCCAATATGGAAGTGGGAATCTATTTCTATGGATTTTGTCATGGCTTTGCCAAGGACCGTTGGAAATAAAGATGTCGTTTGGGTTATTGTTGATCGTTTGACCAAGAGTGCTAGATTCATTGCGATCAAAGAGACTTGGAGTTTAGATCGACTAGCAAAAGCCTAAGTTGATGAGATCGTTAGATATCATGGTGTTCCCAAGGAGATCATATTCGACCGAGACCCGAGATTTTGTTCCAGATTTTGGAAGGCCTTACAAGAAGAAATGGGTAGTAAGTTGTTGATGAGTACCGCATTTCATGCCGCTACCGATGGTCAGACCGAGAGGACTATCCAGACTTTAGAAGACTTGCTTAGGGCTTGTGCACTCGACTTCCAATCTAGTACGGAAAAGAGTTTACCGTTGGTGGAGTTTTCTTACAACAATATTTATCATGCGTCGATCAAGATGGCTCCTTATGAAGCTCTCTATGGAAGGAAATGCTGAAGTCCTATTTGTTGGAATCAATTGAGTGATGTTCGTGACTTAGGCCTCGATGTTCTTGTTCAAACCATTGATCATGTGAAGGTCATTCGTGATAGAATGAAAGCCGCTCAAGACCGACAAAAATGTTATGCCCATGTCCGAAGAAGACTGTTAGAATTTGAAGTTGGAGATAAAGTGTTCTTGAAAGTATCTCCGATGAAGGGTGTTTAAAGGTTTGGTGTAAAGGGTAAATTGAGCCCGAAATACATTGGGCCCTTTGATATTGCGAAAAGAATTGGTGCCGTAGCTTACAAGTTGGACTTGCCTCGAATTTGAATAAAGTTCATGATGTCTTCCATGTTTCTCAATTGAAGAAGTGAATTAGTGATCCAAGCCATGTCTTTCAAGCGGAAATGCCCGAGCTTGAACCGAATTTGTCCTTTGAAGAGAAGCCAATCCGCATTCTAGATCGCAAGGATAAGAAGTTGAGAAGTAAAATGGTGCCTTTAGTGAAAATTTTGTGCAGATTTTCAAATGTTGAAGAGGAGACGTGGGAAACGGAAGCTTCTATGCGTAATAAATATCCAAGCCTATTCGATTAAGGTATCTTTCTTTCGCTCCAGTTTCGAGGGCGAAACTTTTTAAAAGGTGGGGTGATTGTAACACCCGCAAATGTAACCTATTTTTATATTAAAAATATTATATGGATACTTTTCAGCGAAATTTAGTTTTAGTCTAGAATTTAATTTCCCGTGTCCTTTTAAAAAATCCGAGTTCGTTTTCGGACTTTACTCGACATTCCGTGTGAGTTACGCCTTAAGACCCTTTTGGGCTTTTTCCATATTTCTCCACTCACTCACCTTATATCCCCTTAAACCCTAAACTCCCTCATTTTCTACTTACTCCTTCTTCCTCAACGAGTAACCACCCTAACCTTAACTCCATTCTTGATCAAGCTTAGGATCATCGCTCCTCCTTCGTTCCTTACTCAAATCCGCTACTTTTCGTCATAATCTTCCCCTCTCATCGTTCTGTATCTTAATTGGTAATAAAATTACCGTCGTACTCACTTTTTAATTTATCCGTCTTTCTCAAAGGGGAATTATATTCATCTTTTGTTGTCTAATTGTAGGTGGAGGCTTTCAAGACCTCGACAAAGACTACTACTTCGTAGAAGAGGACCTAGACGAGGATTGAAAATTGCGAAAAGGTAACGGTGAAGGGTTACTCGATATCATTACGTGTTTTAATGTGTTTTTGATGTTAGTAAACGTATTTAGGATAGAATTAGTATTCATAGAACTTGTGTTGTTGATGATGGTTGTTGTTAGTTGATAATTGTTAATGAGTATTGATGATTGATGATGATAGTTGATGTTTGTTGTATGATGATTGGGTTAAAGAAGTATTTTCGTGCATATACTGTCCCAGCCGGCCGACCGGCCGCCGGCCAGCTAACTGGCTGGGAGTTGGTTGATGTGAATTTGGTGTTACGTGATGATCTTGGTGTTATGTAGGTCTCAGCCGGTCAGCTGACCGGCTGAGACACATCGTATATTTCTTTCATTTTCTCAAGTGACATATGGTCCAGCCGGGTAGCCGGCAGCCGGTCCACTTGACCGGCTGGATCATGTTGTATATTGGTTGATTTTCAAATGTTACATTGGTGCCAGCCGGGTAGCCGGCAGCCGGTCCACCTGACTGGCTGGCACACGCTGACTTTCTTTCTCTATATTTTCTTATACTTCCATTTATAATAGTTCGCATGGTTCGTTTATCGTATAAATTTACGTAATGACTTTAAATATTCATGTTTAGAATATATGATATCCCATTCGCTTGTATCGCATGTTTTGTGACGGTTTTTGATATATCCCACTTTGAGTCGGTTTCTCACATGTTATGGTTTGAGCATTGATTGTTAAGTGCTTTGAACTCTCATTCCCCGGCTACCTCCTCGCTCGTAAGGCTGGAATGTCGGAACGAGGACATGTATCCTTAATGCTTAATTGCATGTTTTAGTGGGCATATGACGACGTTGTTGGGAGGCGAACGCTTTGCGTTGATCGACCCGGCCGTCAAATGTTGTATACTTGCGAGGTGGTGTCATTGCATGTAGCGTACCGCTTGTTTATGATGCTTGTACCCTTTCCGCCTCTTTCGTGAAGGTTGACCGAATTTGGGGTACTCGGCTTCTATTTGGTTGACCGAGTCTTGGATGCGAAACGTTTTTGCATGTCGAATCAGAAAATGTTATTTCGATAGTCTGGCCAGGTTTAGACTAGGATCGGATATTTATATCGTCGTCCTACCAGGAGAAATTGTGTCTACATATACGAAATGTTAATCGTGTATGCGTTCAGGGAAATGTTTATCCCGTGGATGCGATTTTAATCATAACGGCTATGTACATGGTGCTAGTGCGTGTCATTTACCATGAGAGATGGTTGTCAACGAATTCGTACGTTTGGATGGATGATTATATGATTTATTATTTGTGATCGTTGGATGACTTGGCTTGGTTTGTATGTCGAGTCTCAATCTTATCAAGTATATGCCGCTACCGGTGATATGCAAGCGCTAGTGAGTATATAGTTGCCTAAGGGTGTCTTCCCCGAGTCTATCTATAATATGATGGTTACGGTTTTGTATTTCATATGCTTATTCATTAAATATTGAAATACCTATTTATCCTTTTCGTAATTCACATGTATATTTATATATGCGTGCTTCTACTTATGTATTTCCGTTTAAGTTCGTTATTTGTGATATGGCTGGGAGAACCCGGAGTTACTCCCTACTAACTGTGGCGTTCGTGTTTTTCATGGATGAACAGGTTGCTTGATTGGATGGATTTTGCTAAGTTGTTTTTGGGTTCGGGTGTGAGCTAGCGGGCGTTGGCCTTGACGATTCACCGCTAGACGTTTTCTTAGCTAGTTGCTAATAACTTTATGTTTGATCACGTTTTGAAAGACTACGTCTCTTTGTAGTATATTCTACTTTAGTTTGTATTTATTTGACATTCCTCGTACTTTTAATTTGGCATGTAAAAAGGTTTTAAAAATACCGTATTTTCCGCGATATAAATCGCATGCTTGTTATGTTTTATTTCGGCTATCGCGAGGGTTGTCACAAGAATTCTTCAGTCGTAGTCCACATATAAAAGAATTTAAAAGGACGGCTAGAGGAAGACTTAGTACTACCATACTCAACAATACAAGGGCAATGATCAAAATACCCTTCAGGGAAGAAGTGAGCATAGTAATCAGGCCACTTATTGCACCAACTATCATTAATAAAAACTCTGTCTATTCTACTAAACACCCTTGTGTCACTTTGCTGCTTATTGTTCCAAGTAAAGAATGCACCAGTAGTTTTCATCTCATGAAGGTCACATTAACTGACAGCATTCTGAAGAGGAGCTATTTCACTGTCCCTAACAAGCTGACCAATCCTTTCATTAGGATATAACACATTATTGAAATCACCAAGCACACACCAAGGATCACACATAGTCAATCTATGGAGTTTCTCCCAAAGTTCCCTTCTATCTTCAACCTTATTGAACCCATATACAAAGGTTATGTAGAAAGTCTGATTAGTCAAACAATCAGAGAACTTCAAATGAATATATTGGGCATCAATTTCCAATATATCCACAATAACGTTAGTACTCTTCCAAATCACCCATATTCTAGCATTAGTATGACAATCAGCATTCTGACAAAGAGACCAACTAGGATAAAAGTTAGACGCAATTTTATTCAGAGAACCAGGTTTCACTATGGTCTCTATGAGCCCAAATAGTTCAACAGCATGATGATGTAAGAACCATATAACATCTTTATCTTATTTAACACTATCCAGACCCCTTATGTTCCAAGCTCCAAACTTAGTCATGAGATGAGGATGAGTCTGTCCCACCCCCCTTTATCCACCAGTTCAGCACATCCAGATAATGCGGCATTAAAATTCATCATGAAATTAACCTCCTTATCCTCAGGTAATCTTGACTCATGTCTAGTATGCTTAGAAATTACTCGAGCCGGTGTTCAATACTTTTGAAACGCTCCCAATAATCATAAAGGGTCTCTCCCATTTCTTGTTGAATAGTAGTGATAAGCTTCTTGGAGTGATTGTGTCTTGAATCCGGATAATACTTTTCAAGAAACCTTTTTTCAAGCCCACCCATGTGGTAACGGAGTGAGCAAGGAGGCAAAAGAGCTACTCTTTCGCGGCATCTTGAAGAGAGAAACGGAATGCCCTTAACTTGAATTGATCCTCGGTCACTCCTTGGGGAATAGCACCTTGGCAAATCATATGAAACTCGGCCAAGTGTCTATTAGGGTCGTTCCCTACCATGCCATGGAATTTGGGTAAGTTGTGGACGAAGAAACCTTTGAGCTCAAAGTTCACATCCCTCATGGGAGGATATGCAATACAAAGGGGTTGCTCCTCATAATTCCTTGCCCGAATCTCACCGATTGTCCTATTATCCTCCGCCATATGAAGTGGGTAAAGGACGTTCAATGGAGATGGTATCCTAGGTGGTGACTCAAACGCTTCTTCCGGTTCTTCTTGAAAAATATTATTTTCCACTTCCTCTTCAGTAGGTTCCCTCCAAAAAGGTCTCCTATAAAGGGGATTTGAAAATAACCAATTTGATATGCTACTTGAAGATGGATCAATATCTTGGTCACCAATTCCCTCTTGTGACCTAGGCATAAACTCTAAAACAACTCTACAACACAAATTAGTAACTTCAACACAAGGTAACTAATAAGCTAAAAAAAAAATTGAAAAACAATCTAAACAACTTATGACACTAACAAGAGTTTCAATTAAATATTTAGCTATATCGCCCTCCCCGGCAACGACACCAAATTTGACAAGGCTAATTCACGTGTCGTTAAATCCGCTAATTAGCTACGATCAAATAACAATTTATATCTTCTAAACAAACATAAACTATCTTAAATGAAGGTAGTAAATGGTAAGAATAGGGTCGAACCCAAGAGAAGGCGGGATTAACTAAATTAACTCATCTAGACTCTTGCTAAAAACCAAATAACAAAACTAATTACTAATTAATTACTCTAATCACTAATTAAGGCACAAACTTAAATTAATTACAAACAGTGACATTAACAATGACAAAAACATGTAGGATAACACATAAGGAAAAAGTTTGATTTGAGAAATTCATTAACAAGTCTTAAATAACCAACAAATACTAAAGATTCAAATATTCAAATATAGAGAAACAACTTAGTGTAATTTTCCCAAGTTCCCAACAATTAGCAAAGTAAAGACTCTTACTTTCCTCTCTTCTCTAATTATCTAATACAAGTTTCAAAGAAATTAGTCAACAAGAATTAAATCAACTAAGGATGACCCTTAACAACCCAATTTACACCCATTAAAACATGAGCCCAAATCAAAGATGCAAGCTTTATGAACAAAACCAAAGAAACAACCTATAATCATGTAGTAAAACACTAAACCATGTTCTAACCACACAATAAATCAAATTCCACTCAAAAGATTTCAACTTTAAACCAAAGTTACAATCTTTCAAGGTTGCTTCAACAATATCAAGACAAATTAACCAAATTTATCTAGACAAATCACTAATTAAACAAACACTTGTTAAGATGGTTAGTCTCAACAATAATTCATTCAACAATAGAAAATAAACATGAGAAAATGGTATTAAATAAAGAAGAAGAGGTTCAAAGAGTCTTACAATGCTAAAAGAGGAAAACTTGTTCCAATTACACTAAGAAATGGAAGATTAGCTACCCATAATTCAAGAATTACAACCCAAAATAATGAAGTTCAACTCAAGTTATAAGCCAAAATGAAGAACCAAAAATTGAGAGAATTCTAATGTGTTTTGTTGTGGAATGTTGTGGAAATGCATGGTCTCCCCTCTCTCTCTAAAATCTGGTTCTTTTATACCCTTGGCTCGGAAACCTAGGGCCTTCGAGAAATGGGCCTCAAAATGACAAGATGGGATATGAAAAAACACCTGTCCCAGACCAGGACGCTGGCAGCGCCCACGGACACTGGCAGCGTCGTGGGACGCCGGCAGCGTTCTGGTGACGCTGGCAGCGTTTTACACTGCCAGTTTTTACTCTTGGTTGCCCGCCTTGACTTTCGTTGACCCCTTTGAATGCTAGTCTCGCCTTGACTTCCATTGACCCTTTGGACTTGCTTTTCTTGCATTGATAATTTTCTCCTAGCCCACTCCAATTGTCGGGTTTGGTCTCGGGTCTCGGGTTTGACTTTGACTTTTGTTGACTTCCGGGCTTGACTCTAAAATTTGACTTAAAAATACCAAATAACAACAAAATTACAAGGACTAAGGTTAGCATAAAACGATGCTAACGACCCGTAAAAAGTACGTTAAATAGAACTAATAAACACTATGAAACACGACACATTTTGGTGTTGTCAAATACCCCCACACTTGGACTTTTACTCGTCCCGAGTAAAACTCGAGATTAGCAAGACAACCACGAGTCCAAACATAGCATGTGAAAGTAATGACCTCTCTTCCCTCACCACTACCTTCTTATATCTCCCTCAAAACACAACCACCTATTAAAAGAAAATGACTCAAAGTTGTTGTGACACACTCTTCCCTTCCCACTTCCTACTTATAACTCCCTCAATACAAGACTCGACACACCACCAACTCCGACTCATCCACACATCCTCCCTCCTTATACTCCGAGATGGTAATGGTCACTCTCACCTTATCCCAAGGTAGAAGCAAAGTGACCGACAAGAACTCCTATCAATCTCACAACTACGTATATCACCCCCTTATCACTCCACCAATGTAAAGCTTGGTTACTTGGTTGGCCCAAAACTACACATATTGCACAACCAAGCAACCCACGAAAGAAATCCACCGATTTGGAACCGAAATTGTGTGACTCAAAGAAAAATAAAAAAATCCTAAGCTAGCCTCCTTCCAAATTCTTCCTTATTTCTCCCTTCTTTTCCCTCCAAAAATCCTCTTCATCGGAAGTATTTAGCTCAATTTTTTTTTTCTTTTTCTTTTTCCATTTTTTTCTTGAAAATCCCTCATTTTGCCTAAGGTGCCCTTTCGGGTTTTCACCTTAGCTTTTCCTTTCCTCTCATTGGTGGCTTGCAACTCGATTTTTCATTTTGCCCGGAACGCCCTTTCGGGTTTTCATTCCGTCCTTGGCCACCTTCCCAATTTTTGCCTAGGTGCCCACCCTTGTGGGTTTTCACCTAGCCGGGATTTTCAATTTTCTTTTTTTTTCTTTTTTTTTTTCAAAATAAACGGTAAAGAACTTATCAAAACAAAACAAAGTATATACAATCCTCTCCCCCACACTTAGATTATACAATGTTCTCATTGTAGGGGAAAGGGTGGGATGCTTCATCAATTTTTAAAATGAGAAGACCCTGAGGCACCTCCTCGGTTTCTCCTCCACCCTTGGTGGATTGAGCCTCCTTTGGGGTTGTCGGACCGGTTTGGCATCCACTTCAAGTCTTATCATGTGCATGCGAGTCACCAGGCTTATTCCCTTGAGGTCCGCTATGCTCCACCCAAATGTATCTCTATGTTTGTGAAGCAATGCTACCAATTTGCTCTCTTGTTCCTCGTTGAGTGTGCTTGAGATGATAAGAGGTAGGGTGTGATTATCCCCTAAGAAGATATATTTTAGATGACTTGGAAGTGTTGGAGCCAGTGTCCTCCACAGTTAGTGCAATAACATAAATAAATCTCTGTAGGTTCACAGGGTATACTTTGTATTATAATCAGTTGATTAACGTTTATCAATAACGGTTGGCTTGCTAGATAAGTTTGACGTTATTGTCATACAGATGGCGGTGATCAACTGGTCCCTAAAAGTCACACCGAAAGGATGTGTTTGAGAGATGTGAATATTTGAGAAAATAATCATATTGATGCCTTGTTAAATGACTAAAAGGTTAGTCGATGTTTTTGACTAAAAGGTTAGTCAATGGTCGATGTTTTTGACTAAAAGGTTAGTCAATGTGATGATGACAGATTATTTAATAACGATTAAATAAAGTTAGCTGAGACGAATTAACTGTAATTCGTAAATTGAATATAAAATGTTATATTTAATTGTTGTATATAATGTAAGCTAATTAAACATAAACCGTTATAATTAATTGGCAAATAATAAATATACGGATATTTATAACTAATGATGTATTATAGTGATGTCGGTCCATGACAAATAACGATTATAATATATCACATTATATTGGAAGCTAAGATAACCGAAACAAAGGTGTCCATATACACTCTGTTTTTCGGTCAATAGGTGGTTATTTTGAGGAGAAAAAATCTCCCCACAAAACCTAATTGTGCCGTGAGAAAGAGAGTAGAAGGGAGAAAAATTCAGATTTTTCTTCTAACCCTAATTCATTCTCTCTTAGGCCGCCATCATTGACATCTCACAAAAAGAAAAGAAACAGTATTCTTTTCTCTCTTTTTCTAGCAAAACCTAAGGCATATCTTGATCAATCTTGGGTGCAACGATTAGGAGATATCATAATTTTGATATTTGTTCTTAGGCCATTAAAGCAAGTACTAAAGGTTATTTCTAATCTCTCGTTTATTATGCCTTTTCGTTTATGACCATTAATCATATAATCATAATTTCATTACAATCCTGAATGTTTTAAAGGGAAGTATACGGATATTTTCCCACAAGTGGTATCAGAGCCAAAGGGCTATGAAATTATTTATATGATTTTCGTAAATATTGAATTTGTATAATTCTTAAGAGAAAAAAAAAACCGTTTTTTTTATAAACAAATTTCAATTCGGCCAAAAAAATTTTTTATGGCGTGTGTGTGTTTTTTTTTTTGGGGTTCCATTTTGATTCAAATATTGTTATTTTAAAAGGTTGAGATAATAATATATGAATTTGTAGATGCTTTGATTTAATAATGATTGAATTAAAACGTAAATGGAATTTGATATGAATGTTAATGAACATCATTTTTGCTTTATATTTTCGGTATAAAATGATCTAGATATCCATTTTAAAAGGTTAATTTGAATCATCTAGTTTGTATCAATGTTTAATATCGATTAGATATTGTTTGTTTGTACCGATCTAGTTAATATAAGCATGATCGAATTAAAACGATTTAATTTGTTTATTTATTTTTTGCTGCCAGTGTACTGTTAACAGTTAAAAAAAAATCTGTTTTTTTTTAGTGACAGCAGCTTTTTTTTGTGAAAAAAAAGGGGTTTTCGGTTTTTGTATAAACCGAGAAAAAAAAAAAAAAAAAAAAAAATTGGTACCTGCTACTGTTCATACGTGAACAGTAATAATAAAAAAATTTCGTTTTTTTTATTGATTAAACCAAATTTTTGTTTTGTACATTATAAAGATAATGTATGATTGTTTTTGTGAAAAAGTTCACAAAATTTTTGATACCATGTTATTTTAAAAATGTTTAAAATAATGTTGTTGTAATTCATATTAATTATGAATTTCATTGGATTTTGATTGAAATCTCGTGATGAATTACGGAATTGTCACATGATTTAATGGTGGTTTGGATAATTAATCAACATAATTTATGCATTATGTTTTGTATGATTAATTTTAGTTGATGCTTTATTATGTTGAATGTTGTTTGAATGGTTTAATTTTACGCATTTTTGTACAATCAGTTGTAATTTACTAGTGTGGCCTTAGTAGATTATGTTTTCGTAATGATGGAAACATAGTCTTGGTTGTATTTTGAGATCTCGTATCTCCTCTTTGTAATTTTAATTTTTGGAATCATTTTGAATTAGAATGTAAATAGGTTTACATTTGTAATTTTTAAAATGTATTTTGAGAAGATTCAAGATGAAGATCAGATGGCTCACTCCCGCTATATGGACCAAGATGGAACATCAAGACAAGCTTCTCGGGTCCAAGGGTGGATTCCAACTTGTATTTTGTTCATTTTGGTAGTTAGGCCACACTAGGTGTTTTATTTTGCGTTTTATTTTTCCATTCTCGTTGCTTTATTCACATGATAGATAATTGCATCATATTCAGCCTAAACCAAACCACCTAAAATGCATAAAAAATTGATTCATATAGTATGAATATATTTAATCATGGACATACAGATGTCACTCGCTTTTAGGGCCATCACCTTAGTGTAATCATTCTCGAGTTGCTAGACATTCGTTCACTTAAAATGAATTAAAGTTAAGATGATGGGACCTTCCCCTATAACTAAAATTGAGACTAGTCTTTATAGGGAAAACTACTATGAACCCCTTCTTCGTCGGAAGTCATAATATGACCCCTTCTACGTTGGGTAAGTAGTGAGTGTTGACCTATTTTACCTCAACATTGTAGTCCGAGTAATATCTCGGGGTTATAATGGACTAAAAGATAGAATTTACAGAAATTTATCGACCGAGAATTCTAAAGGTAGAATTAGCCAAGAGGTTGGCTTATCAATTTACAGAAATTGAGTCTTGGGATCATTTATATAATTCTTGAGGGAGGTCAATTGTATAAATGTATAAGTCATCGCATTAAACTGTTTTGCATTAGACTTCAATTAAAACGATAAATACTTATCATATTTATTTTCTTTTTCACAGTTTTGGAATTCGTTATATACAGATATAACTGCTAATAACAAATGGCTGGCCATACTGATGACCCAATGCCAAGTGCCACGCTCGGACGTGAGTCCTGGCTTAAGATTTTCATGGATAATATGAATCAGTCAACGCGACTGAAGAATAACGGGTCCAACTTTGCGGACTGGGAGGCGGCATTACGGAATGCTGCCATTGCTGACGGTAAGCTCAAGTACTTGACTGAGCCACTACCGCCCACCCCAGGCCCCAATGCAGGAGCCAATGAATCACTTGCTTATAGTGATTTCATGATGGAGGCGGGTGCGATAAAGAACGTACTCATCTTTTCAATGGAATCAAATTTGCAAAGGCGATTCATTGCCCATGGTGCGAATAATATTTTCACCACGCTCTCTAACGAGTTCTCGAAAGCTCCGAGGATCGTTAGCTATGAGCATACATGTCGCTTCTTTGAAGCGAAACTCCAGAGGGGCCAAGCAGTTAGCCCACACATTCTTGACATGATTGAGAATGTCGAGAAACTGGAGGCACTTGGTTGCAAAATCGCTGAGAAGATCGTCATAGACCGCGTTCTTCATTCACTTCATGATGGTTTTGCCCTTTTCAGGGCAAATTACTATATGAATGATATGAAGAAGAGTCTTCATCAGCTCCACTCACTTCTCGTACAGACCGAGAGTGATCTGAAATTGAGTGGGAGTCTGAAACATGACGTTCTCATGGTTGCAAACAAGGGCAAAGGTAAGGGCAAGGCTCAGGCCAACCTAGCTGTAGGGAAGCCGAAATTCAAAAAGCCAGGGCAAGGCAAGAGTGGGCCTGGTAAGACTAGCAGTAGCTCACAAGGCAAGACAAAGAGCAAAGAAAACATGGAGTGCCACCATTGCCACAGGACTGGGCATTGGAGGCGGAACTGTCCCGTGTATGCTGAAGACGTAAAAGCAGGCCGCGTCACTCCTGTTGGTACGTCATCTTTTATTCATATGATTGAGATTAACCATGCAAGTTTCGGAACTTGGGTATTAGATACTGGTTGTGGTTCTCATCTGTGTAATCATTTGCAAGGCCTAAGAAACATCACAACTCTCGCAAGGGGTGATGTGGACCTGCGAGTGGGGAATGGAGCAAGAGTAGCTGCCGTTTCAATGGGAACATATGTAATCCAACTCCCGAGTGGATTTGAGTTATTTCTGAATAACTGTTACTATGTACCCAGTTTATCTAAAAACATTATTTCTGTTTCCGTACTCGATAAGGACGGTTTTTCATTTGTAATAAAGGATAATAGCTGTATTTTCTCTTTTAACGAAATGATTTATGGTAAAGCAGTTTCCATAAATGGGATTTATGTTTTAGATCAAACCACAGATATAATGCATGTGAGTATAAGAAAGCAAAAGGTTGGTGACAAAGATCAAACCTATCTATGGCATTGCCGTATGGGACACATAATGAAAACCGTGAAGAAGCTCATTGACAATGGACTATCTCCCCATTTGACTATGAATCTTTTGGCACGTGTGAATCATGTCTCATAGGTAAATGACTCGAAGTCCTTCAAAGTGTTGGAATGCGCAGTCTGGCTGACCTATTAGGACTCATACATACGATGTTGGTGGACCATGCATCAACGCTCTAGCTGTGCTATGATATTTTAATGCACTTTCCAAACGAGCCGATTTGAGTAGATATGTGATATGTCACTACTTAATGAAGCATAAAAGTGAGTCCTTTGAAAAGTTCAAGGAATTCCAGAATAAGGTTGAGAACCAGCTGGATAGAAAGATTAAAGCACTACGTTCAGATCGTGGTGGCGAATATCTTTCGAATGAGTTTGATCAGCACCTTAAAGACTGTGGTGTAGTACTACAGTTAACTCCACCTGGAACACCATAATTGAATGGTGTGTCCGAACGGAGAAATCGAACATTACTTGATATGGTTCGATCCATGATGAGTCACACGGTTGTACCTGACTCATTGTGGGGTTATGCTCTTTTGTCAGATGCTTTAATACTTAACCGAAGTCCGTCTAAAGCTGTAGACAAGACTCCATATGAATTATGGAAGGGAACAGTCCCTAACTTGTCCTTTATTCGGGTTTGGGGCTGCGAGGCTTATGTCAAGTGGAGACCTGAAGATAAGCTCGGCCCACGATCGGTCAAGACATACTTTATTGGTTATCCAAAAGGGATGTTTGGTCATTACTTTTACTCGCCTACCGAACATCGAGTTTTTGTTGCGGCTAGTGCGACGTTCTTAGAGAAAGAGTTTCTCGAGAATAGGACAAGTAATGGAACCTTCGATCTGTCGAAGATTCAAGAACCAACAACCGAGCAATCAATGGAGGAAACCGTTCCTTCATCATCGGCTGCGGTAATATTCCTTTGGAACCTAGGAGGTCGGGTAGACACTCTATTCCTCCAGACAGATACATTGGTATGGTCGAGGAGAATGAGAGAGATGACGTTTTACTCCTAGAGAGTAACGAACCCGCTACCTATAAAGGTGCCATGACCTGTTCCGACTCTAATCTATGGCTTGACGCCATGCAATCCGAGATGGACTCTATGTATGAGAATGACGTATGGGATCTGGTTGACTTACCTGATAAGGTTCGGCCTCTTCAGTGCAAATGGCTTTACAAAATAAAGCATTCTGTAGAAGGACAACCAGATACCTATAAGGCACGACTAGTGGCAAAGGGTTTCACTCAAGTGCAAGGATTGCACTATGATGAAATTTTTGCACCCGTAGTTATGCTGCGTTCCATTCGGATAATCTTAGCGATTGCCGCTTTTCATGACTATGAAATTTGGCAGATGGATGTGAAAACCGCCTTCTTAAACGGTTATTTTGAGGAGGAGTTGTACATGGTACAACCCGAAGGTTTCATTGATCCTAAAAATCCTAAGAAGGTATGCAAGCTTAAGCGTTCCATCTATGGACTTAAGCAGGCTTCTCGGAGTTGGAATCATCGTTTCGACCAGGTGATAAAAGAGAATGGATTTACTCGATCGGTCGAGGAACCATGCTTATATATTAAGTCGAGTGGGAGCAAGATTGTCTTCCTAATATTGTATGTTGATGACATACTCTTGATTGGGAATGACATACCTCTCTTAACTTCGGTAAAAGTTTGGTTAAAGAACCATTTCCAGATGAAAGATCTGGGCGAGGCACAAAGAATTTTGGGGATCCTTATCTACAGAGATAGATCACGACGGATGTTATCCCTGAGTCAGGAGTCTTCTATAGATAAGATTCTTGAGATGTGACAACCCTCGCGAATGCGGAAATATAAAACATACAAGCATGTGAATTATATAGCGGAAATATGAAGTTTTTAAAACTTTTATACATGCAAGAAGAAGTATACGAGGAGTGTCAAATATTACAAACTAAAGTACGAAATAAACTACAACAAGAGACGAAGTCTCTCCAAATGATAACAAAGTAAAAGTGTTTAGCAAACAAGCTAAAATCGTCTAGAGGTGTTTCATCCAGGGACTACGCCCGCTAGCTCACACCCGAACCCAAAATATCATAGCAAAAAGCCATCCACATCAAGCAACCTGTTCATCCATGAAAAACATGAACGCCACAGTCAGTGGGGAGTAACTCCGGGTTCTCCCAGCCATATCACATTAAACGTACATAGAAGGAAATACAAAAGTAGAAGCATGCATATATAGATATACATGTGAAATACGATAAGGATAGATAGGCAATTCAATATATAATGATAAGAGCATATGTAATACAAATACGAATCCATCATGTTATACAAAGACTCGGGGGAGACACTCTTAGGCAACCGAATACGCTCACTAGGGCTTGCATCTCACCGTTAGCGGTATAAGTTGGATAAGATTGAGACTCGACAAACAAACCATGCCAAGTCATGGTATGACCATGAATAATCAATCATGTAATCACCCATCCACACATAACAATACAATGACGACCTCTCTCACGGTAAATGAAACGCACTAGCACCGTGTACATGGCAAGTATGATTAAAAGGCATCCACAGGAGAAAAACATTCCCTGAACGCATATACGATTCAATTCATTTCGTATGTGTAGACTAATTTCCTCCGGTAGGACGACGATAATAATACAGTCCTAGTCTAAATCTGGCCAGAATCCCGGAATCGCATTTTCCAGTTCGACATGCGATACACATTTCGCATCCAAGACTCGGTCAATCAAATGACGCCGAGTACCCCAAATTCGGTAGCTAAAATTTACGAAAGAGGCGGAAAAGAGCTCGAGCCACATAACAAGCGGTACGCTACATGCAAATAACACCACCTCGCAAGTACACAACATTTGACGGCAGGGTCGATCAACGCATAGCGTTCAACTCCCAACAACGTCGTCGTATGCCCACTAACACATGCATTTAAGCAGTAGGATACCTCTCCGTTCCGACATTCCAGCCTTACGAACGGGAAGGTAGCCAAGGGAATGAGAGTACAAAGCACAAGACAAAATAGTGCTCAAACCGTAACATTTGTAAAATCGACTCAAAGTAGGACATACCACAAACCGTCACAAAACATGTGAATAGGGAAATATATAAACTTAACTATGATAAAAATGAATCAATACATGATACATAAGCATTAGAACAAGTTTATGAAGCATAATGAATAAAAACATAGATCACCTCTCCAAAACAACGTTGTTTCAAACGGTCATAACTAGAGTTCTAAACATCCAAATGCAGGAATTCGAAATGGAGGTGATAGCTTATCCTCTTAGGGTTCCAACGGGTTGTCACAAACCCAAAACAAGCAAGTAACGAAGTAGATATGATCATTTTACGAAAAGGGGTCAGTGCAGGAAAACTGCAGTCGGCAGCGAATAACGCTGCCAGCGCCCTACGACGCTGCCAGCGTCCAAGAACGCTGCCAGCGTCCTACACGGGACTCAGGCACGATCAAATCCCAACATGTTATCAACCAAAAATCCTCATTTATCATCACAAATCATCAATTCTTATATCAATTATCAACAACCATCATCAACAACACAAGTCCTAAGCTTACTAATCATATTCTAAATACGATTACTAACATAGAAAATACATAAAACACGTAAATGATATCGAGTAACCCTTCTCCGTTACCTTTATGCGTCTTCACTCCGCGTCAAGGTTCTCTTCGATTAAGAAATAGTCTTTGTCGGGATCTTGAAGGTCACCATCTACAATTAGTTAATAAAAGATGAATATTCTTCACCTTGAGAAAGACGGAAAGTTTGAAAAGCGAGAAAGACGGTAATTTTATTACCAATACGGATAGAGGAAGCTAAGAGGGGAAGAATAAGACGAACTTACGTGAATTTGAGCGAGAAACGAATGAGTTATGAAGAATCTAAGCTTGGATCAAAAATGGAGGCAAGGCTTTGGTTGTTTTCTTAGTGAGGAAGAAAGTGTTGTGTTTGTGTGAGTATGAATTAGGTTAGGAGGTAGTATGAGGGAGTATGAGGGAAAAAGTCAATAAAAGTCAAAGACGACTTAAGACGGGATTCACATGAAATCTCGCGTAAAATCCAAATACGAACTCAAAAATTCTAAATTCGACACGGAAAATTTAATTCTAAACTAAAACTAAATTTCGCTGAAAAGTATCCGTAAAATATTTTACTTATAAAAATAGGGTACATTTGCGGGTGTTACAATCATCCCACCTTTTAAAAAGTTTCGTCCTCGAAACTTGAGAGTAGAAAACAAAAGTATCAAGGACAAGAATCGGTTTCCAAAATTAATGCAAAAACTTTTATAACGGAAGTATTTATGAAACGATGTTCTTCTCGAAAACGGTTTAAGGAGATTTTTCATAAGTGCGAAACTTTATTTACGAATCACAAGAGTGCCCGTCGCGAACGAGAACTCTAGCAATCAAAAATCAAATCAATGTCGAAATAGTGAAATCGAAAATCAGACAAGTGTTAGTAAGTGTAAGACTAGTCACCAGACGTCTCTAATAACAAGTCCAAACATCCAACCAACGCATAATCCAAGTATAAAAGCAAAAGAAATCTATTTTCTCCAAAACGAGGGTACACAATCCATCTTTAGACTTCTTTGAAAAGTTAAATTAGAAATACAATATGGAAATTTGAAGGTTTCATCAAAGATAAAATCAAATAACAGGACAATACACGTACATAGAGCGACTCGCACAATTCACACACAATTCAGGGTAACAAAATATATACAAAACACGCAAAAACGAAACAAATCGAACTCTTTGGGGTAGGAAGATCAAGATAAAGTCGGCAGGAAGATCTACAAGAATTCGACATCACTAACTCTACTAATAAACCAAATCCTTAAGAGAATGCAATTTACCCAATTTGCAACTCATCATTTTCAGTCATCAGAAATCCTACAAAAATATTCCATAATCACGAGATTTCAAGCCAATAACCTAATTATTCAGATCCATTTAGCATCCACTAAAGTCCATCGGCACGGTAGACTCCACAACTAACAATCCACATGCAAGATTCATTACGCACTCTAATCTTCTTAGATTCATCAAAACTCTTACTAGAAACCACCAACAAAATATTTATCTAGGGAAACATGATCGCTAACAACCACAAGGTAAAGAGACTTACCATGAAATCCTTTAATCCAATTTACTTCAAAAACATTATCCTAAATTTACAATGAACTTTCTCATCCTCGAAAGTCAAAACACAATCCACGCAACAAAACATAATTATCTAAGATTCAACTAGCCTCATCCAAAGTCTCACGACAATGGAAAATCCACAATCCATTATCTGTTATAAGGATTCTTTAATACACTATAACATCCTTAATTCGATCATTACTACGCTCGAAGCCTCAAATATAAATAGTCACATTAACAAACTATGGTGGTTACTAATCCTCAAGATAAATGGGTTAACTATTCTAACTCTATAATCCATAACAACCGAGCATTCACTATCCAACGCTTGCAACGAACATTTCTCAATCTCGAACTATTATCATGATCAACTCAATTCTCAAAATGGCACTATAATACCAAGCTCCAAATCTAAAACCACTAAGAGAGGATACATTATCACTATTAGGATTCATCCTAGAGCTTAAGTCCTATTTCCTATGATGAAATACAATATGAAATTTGCTCAATCCAAGGATACATATTCTAGCTAAAGAATCCCGAATTACATCACGCTTATTCTTTGAGCCTTCCAAACGGAATATCCAATCCACTACAGAAAAGATGAAGGAGCAACGAGATAGAAAACGATAAGGAATCTCAAGGAGAACACGGGAATAAATAAGGCACGAGATTACAAGAGAGGGGCGCTGAAAATAACGAGGTCAAGAAAGAGACAAAGCAGATAGTAGAGGAATGAATATACCCGAGTAAGAAATAAGATACGAGCATGCGATTTCTTAAAGATCAATCTTGACAAAAACATTCCAGAATGGAAATGAAAAGGGACAATGGCACGGGTAATGGCACGGGTAATGGTTTAAGATTTAATCCACAAAATTTCTCCTTTCAAACTTAAGGCGATAGTAAAACAACTTAATTATTCCTTTACAAAGGCCTCTTACAAGGGACAATCATACCACGTACAATCATCAAAGTAAGGTACACCTAGATTTGATAAATCGACTACAACCCAATTCATCCATCCTTTCATATCTCACGGAATCCCAAATGCGAATTTGCAACTCAAGTATAATAACATTCCTTTAGCTCAAATATTCAACACAACCTCAAAGGTTTCTTTAACTGAAGGACTAACAAATACTCTCTTATACTCGGTCATTTTCGAGTTTATAGCCCACGAGTTCATCATTATCAAAGTACAACCTCAAGTCAAACATCATCATTAACGTCCCAAGGTATTTCCATCATAACTCACATCATAATCCTCAAGTAATAAGGTTCAACTTACAACGAAACCTTACTACTCCAAACGAGATTTCCGATACCATAAGATAAGATCATATCTTTAAATCCAAGAATTATAGCCAAATGCTTTTCCACTAAGCCTACACTCACAAACACACAATAGGAAACCACAAGACGTCACTAAACCTCAAAAGTATTTCGCACCTCAAGATATCATTCTAAACTTCTTATTTACACCAATTAGACATATCATAAGCATGGTCTTCAAAACAATACTAAACTTCTAAGTCCAAAAGACTAAATTACTAATTGAGTTAAGAAGTCAT
>JAIUZE010010359.1:0-19424 GCA_022085475.1 Heliosperma pusillum
TGAATATGTTAAAGCATGCGGGAAATATTAGAAAAACGGGTTTAAATAAAAAGTGTAAAATCTGCCATTTTTACCAAAACAGGCCCATGTGGGTCCGGCCCAATTCAGCCCGTGGGTCCCACCTTGGGATTCGTGTCGGTTTTTGAGTTATCGTCATTTTTATCGTGTTTTGTAATATTTAGCAAGTGGGAAATATTAATAAGTAAAATATTTAATTAAAAAGGTTTTTCATAAAATTATTATTTCTCACAGGTTAGAAATTATAAGACGAGATCGTAGTTTATTTTGATATCCTTTAAGTCAAGCGGGGTTTTACGTAAGATTTAATAATTCACATGTTAGAAGCTTTATTAAAATAACATGTAATGAATATGTTGATTTTATGTCTATGTGATAAAGACTCTGCTTCTAGCCGGTTTGATCCAACGGGTTTGGTCAAACTAAGATCTAGTCAGCCCCGATTTGCCTGATGACCCGTCGCGGGACTCGGGTCGGGGATTTGTCTTCAAGTATGGTTGTATTTAATTAATGAATTAGCCTTAGTAGATATGAGGCGATATGATATTTGATTATTATTGATATGCAATTAGTCACATGATAGGATGTTTTTCCCGTGACTGATGTATTATATGGTTGGTGTCGTGTTGACTAAGTACCCATAGAGAATTATGGATATATGGCGTCTTGACCATTCTAATTCTAAATGAGTAGCTTGGCCCATGACATTGATAGGCCCGTACTATCTTTAACGAGCATACGGAGTTTGCCGCTTGATAGCTTTTGTGTCTCGGCTTGGTGGGTTTATATCCAAGTCGGGGCATGGTTGCCTAATCCGTTTTGGGGTTGGAACCAGCTTAAGTACTAGCCATCTCGGCTTAGGGGGTCGCCTAGTAGAGTTTCTCATAGACGGTTATGTCATGGGACGGGGAACGGAATAGCTGTTGTCGCTAGGTCTGATCAGTCTAGGACTAGGATATGTTTTCCTACCTTGTGGTATAGCCTCGAGTTACAGAAGTCTTCTATCGATGGTCCTAAGAACTTATGCCTGTTTATAGAAGGATTGGTCTTTCATGTATGTATGATTCTATGAGTTCTAGAAGGTGAGATGCAAGCCGGCTAGGATTGATAGAGTTTGGATTAACGATTGTTAACTGATTCACATGATTACGTGTTGATTAGGGTTGAGTGTATCAGGGCCATGTTACTTGGTAACCGCTGAGCCAGCATACCAGCTTCCCTACCTCGGTTATATTTTATTATCGGTTTCACATGATAGCTTTCACATGATAGGTTATGTGTTAGTTATTTGTTTCATAACATGAAAAGCATATCATATATGTTTAAGTTTAGTATTTTCCATATACATTGCTTTTATGTTATTCATGTTTCATTAAACTCGACATTTCGTGGCTGGGAGAACTCGGAGTTACTCCCCACTGACTGTGGCTTCCGTGTTTATATTTAATGCGGTCGAACAGGTGGTGATGCATATTTTGGGGTACATGACGAGCTAGCGAGCGAAGTATTTTACCTTGGAACTATATTCGGTTCATAGTTTGTATATTATTAGATACACTTTTATTTCCGTATTTATACGGGAGATATGTCTCCCGTCTTGTACATTTCGTTTGTAGAATATTATTTCCGTTTTGTAATGACCTTTTTATGTTATGACACCTTCGTTATGTATTATCATATTTCTTTTATGTATTTAAATATTTTTTTTTCTTTCCGCAAATTTGAGGGTGTCACAGTTGGTATCAGAGCTATTTTGCTCCCGACGCACGTTTGTGTACCCTTGCATAAATAACTTGACCTTAAGAAATAATAAACCGTGAGATAGAAGGGTAAGATGGTTAGATTAGGATTTATGTTGTAGTCTCTTTGTTCTTGCTAAATGATAAGTACTAATCTGTGTTTTAATTTTGCAAGATGCCTCCGAGGATTGACAACACTATTTTCGCAGCTCTTACCGTAATTATCCAAAACCAGCAGAACCAGCAAAACCAGCAGGCTAATCCGATTCCTACTCCTGTTCCTGAGCGAGAGAGACACGGGAGTTATACGTGGGTTGCTTCACAGCTATCGAGGAGTCAAGCCAAAACCTATGATGGCGAAGGTGATCCCGTTAAACTTTCGGTGTGGTTACGAGAGATGGAGAAGAGTTTTTCTCTTTACGATGTCCTTGAAGAGGACAAGGTCCGTCTAGCTTCTCACTTCTTAGAGAAGGAAGCGGATCAGTGGTGGACGCTTTCGGGTCCTACCGCGAAGTTGGAGCCTAATTTCGGGTGGACTCGTTTCCGTGAGCTCTTGGAAGCGAGGTTTTACCCCGACGCGTTGAGACAGCAAAAATTGAAGGAGTTCATGGATTTTAAACAAGGACTTCTTTCTGTTCAGGAGTTTACTACCAGGTTCAATGAGTTGGCTCATTATGCCACTCGTCTTATTAGGGTAGAGGAAGACAAGGCTTTCTTTTATCTGGGAAAGCTTTCTCCCCAGATAAAAGGAAAGATTAGTAGAGGTTCCACTTCCTTTGTCTCGATCTATAATGATGCCATCTGGGCGGAGAGTTCTATCAGGGAGATTGCCGAGGAAGCTCGTGCTTCTTATGTTGCTCCTAATGCCTTTGGCAAGAGACCTTTATATCCTTCTTCTCGACCTTCCTTTTCTCCCTCTTTTCCAAACAAGAGGAGAAACTTTCAGAGCGAATCGGCAAACCAGAGAAACCGTCCCTTTGTGCCGAGTATCAACAACGACCTTAAAGGTCGTGTCTGCTTTACATGCAAGATGCCTATTCACCCGGGTGTTGGCTGCTTCAACAAGCCGTTTGTGTGCTTTATTTGCCAGAAATCGGGTCACAAGGCGAATGTATGTCCTGAGAGGAAGGGTACGGTGTCTACACCGGTTATTTCTGGGAGACCTAAGGGTCGTATTTTTATTATGAGCCGTGCTGAGGCGGATGCCCAACCCGACATTGTGACGGGTATGTTCTCGATTTATGATTTACCGTGTTTAATTTTATTTGACACGGGAGCTTCCTTATCTTTTATTTCCATGAGACTATCCGACAAGTTACCGCTCAAAGCTTCAGTCGGGGAAACTACTCCTATTTCTTTACCATCTGGAGAAGTATTTTCATGTTCTTATCTTCATTCCGACATTCCAATATCCATAAATGGATCTATTTTTCCTGCAAATCTTCTTCGGTTTCCTTTAGAAGAGTTTGATATTATTCTGGGTATGGACTGGTTAGCTACTCATCATGCACGATTTGAATGTCGTGATCAGAAAATCATTCTCAAAAGTCCTTTGGGTGCTCGTATTTCTTATCAAGGAGTTAGAAAGCAAACAACGGTGAAGTTAATCTCGGCAATGAAAATGTTAAATGTTATGAAGAAGGGTCATCAAGCATTTCTATGTGTAGTGACTACTTCTGATTCTTCTCTTCCTTCTTTGAAGGATGTTCCAATTGTTTGTGAATATCCAGATGTTTTTCCCGATGAATTACCGGGAATTGCTCCGGAAAGAGATGTTGAATTCTCTATTGATCTAGTTCCTGGAACTGGACCAATTGCCAAAGCTCCTTATCGTATGGCGCCTTCTGAGTTGAAAGAGTTGAGAATCCAACTCGATGATTTGATTGAGAAAGGCTTCATAAGGCCTAGTTCTTCTCCTTGGGGTGCGCCCGTACTATTTGTCAAGAAGAAAGACGGTTCAATGCGTATGTGCATCGATTATCGTGAATTGAACCGAGTCACCATCAAAAACAAATATCCTCTTCCTCGTATTAATGATCTATTTGACCAGTTACGGGGTGCTTCTACTTTCTCAAAGATCGATCTTAGATAGGGTTATCATCAGATTCCCGTTCGGGAAGCAGATATTCCGAAGACTGCTTTCAGCTCGAGGTATGGTCATTTCGAATTCAATGTGATGCCATTCGGTTTGACTAACGCTCCAGCTATATTCATGGATCAGCTGAATCGTACCTTCCGGGAGTATCTTGATAAATGTGTGGTGGTATTCATTGATGACATTCTGATCTTTTCAAAATCTAAGGAAGAACATGCTATTCATCTTCGAACCATTTTGGGTGTTCTTCGACGCCAAAAGTGGTATGCTAAGGTCTCCAAATGTGAATTCTGGTTGCCCGAGGTATCTTTCCTTGGTCATGTCATTTCCAAAGACGGTGTTATGGTCGATCCAGCGAAAATTGAGGCAGTTGTGGATTGGAAAAGTCCGAAAAATGTGTCCGAAATCCGGAGTTTCCTTGGTTTAGCAGGCTATTATCGTCGGTTTGTGAAAGATTTCTCCAAATTAGCTAGACCGATGACACAATTGCTAAAAAAGGAAGCAAAGTATGTTTGGACCGATGAATGTGAAATTGCCTTTTTGGAATTGAAGAAGAGATTGACTACCGCACCGGTTTTAACCTTACCAGATGATGAAGCTGATTATGATGTATATTGTGATGCTTCAAAGCATGGTTTGGGATGTGTCTTGATGCAGAATAGAAAAGTCATTGCTTATGCTTCTCGACAACTCAGGGTTCATGAAGTGAATTACCCGACTCATGATCTTGAGTTAGCGGCGGTAGTACATGCCTTGAAGACTTGGAGACACTATCTTATCGGAGTTCATTGTCGAATATATACTGAGCATAAGAGCTTGAGGTGTATTTTTACTCAGAAAGAGTTGAACATGAGGCAGAGGAGATGGTTAGAGTTGGTGAATGATTATGATGATGAGTTGATTTATCATGAGGGAAAAGCAAATGTCGTGGCAGATGCTTTGAGTAGAAAGACTAGTCATTCATTAAATGCTCTTGGTACTTTACCCGATGAACTGGTAACCGAGTTTCAGAAGCTTCAGATACAGTTGTTGGGAAAGGGATTTGATATCTTGGGTGCTTTGAACGCGGAACTGATTTTTATCGAGAGATTCGTACTGTTTAACGGAGGATGCTACTTTGATCGCCATCGAGAAAAATATCACTGGGAAAGGCAAAGGATTGTGTGGTGGATAAGATGGCTACTCGTTACAATGGTCGAATGTATGTTCCGAGAAGTGCCGAGTTGAGGAAGAGAATACTGTGATGGAAGCTAACCATTTCTCCTTATTTATTCATCGGGTGGAGTGGTGACAAAATGTATAAAGATTTGAGACCACAATTCTGGTGGCATAGGATGAAGATTGAAGTAAAGGAGTATGTTAGTAGATGTCTTACTTGTCAGAAGGTGAAGATTGATCATCAAAGACCCGGAGGTTTACTGCAACCTTTGGAAATTCCTCTGTGGAAGTGGGAGTCTATTTCTATGGACTTCGTGATGGCTTTACCTAGAACTGCTAGTGGAAAGGATGCTATCTGGGTTATTGTTGACCGTTTAACCAAGTGTGCCAGATTCGTGCCTATTAGAGAAGCTTCGAGAATAGAGGTCTTAGCGGGTGCTTATGTGGATGAGATAGTGCGCTACCATGGAGTTCCTAAAAGTATAGTTTCAGATCGTGATCCGAGATTCAGTTCCCGATTCTGGACGGCGTTGCAAGAAGCCATGGGTAGTAAAGTGTTGATGAGCACAGCTTTTCATGCCGCTACTGATGGTCAGACCGAGAGGACGATCCAGACTTTGGAAGATCTTCTTCGTGCTTGTGCTTTAGACTTTCATACATCTTGGGAGAAGTGTTTGCCTTTGGTGGAATTTTCTTATAACAACCGTTATCATGCATCTATCAAGATGTCACCTTATGAGGCTTTATACGGTAGGAAATGCGTAGTCCTGTTTGTTGGGATCAAGTACAAGATGATCATATGTTGAGTCCCGACAGTGTTACTGAAACGATCGATCAAGTTCAAGTCATTCGTGAACGAATGAAAGCCGCTCAAGATAGACAGAAATCCTATGCCGATGTTCGTCGACGACCGCTTGAGTTTGATGTTGATGATCGGGTATTCCTTAAAGTATCACCAATGAAGGGAGTGAAACGGTTTGGAGTGAAAGGAAAGTTGAGTCCTAAATATATTGGACCGTTTCGAGTGCTTAAAAGAGTTGGTCCTGTTGCTTATCGTTTGGAATTACCTCCGAACTTGAGCAAAGTTCATGATGTGTTCAATGTTTCTCAGTTGAAGAAGTATATCAGTGATCCGAGTCATATTATTCAAGAAGAAGTGTTGGACTTGGAACCTAATTTGGCTTTGGAAGAAAGGCCGATTCGTATACTTGAAAGGGCTAACAAACAACTTCGAAACAAGGTGGTACCTTTAGTCCGTATCCTTTGGCGTTGTGGAATCGTCGAATCAGAAACTTGGGAACCCGAAGCTAAAATATTAGCTAAATATCCCGAGCTCTTTGATTGAGGTAAATTTCCTTCTTTCTTTCCTCTTTCTATTCGATTTAACCGTTCGAAGATTTCGTACCTTCTATCGATATTCTTGATGCTGACGAGAACCTGCCGTTCCGTAGATAAGATTTTATATTTTATTACAAATATATTTTAACGGTTTTGAAATAGACCTACATATATGTTACGTTCCTTCTTCTAAGTTTCGAGGACGAAACTTTTTAAAAGGAGGGGTGATTGTAACAACCCGAAAAGTGGCCGATTTTTCTAGTAAAAAAATATTTACTAACACTTTTCAGTACAACTTAAGTTCTTAAAATAGGAATTTTTGTTCGGAGTCGTATTTTGAAATTCCGCGTTCGTATTAGGAATTTTTGAGGGATTTCATGAAAAGACCGTTTTTGGTCGTCTTTGACTTTTCTTGACTTTTAAATCGTCTTTGACTTTTTCTTGACTTTTTAAAGTTGTCATTTACTTTTCTTGGCTTTTAAAGTCGTCTTAAACTTTTCTGAACTTTTAAGTCAGTTTGACTTTTCCCGACTTTTTAGTCGATTTTGACTTCCGTTGACTTTTCCCGACTCGGCTTGCGATTTTGAAGACCGAAATTTTATTTAAAAAAATAATATTTTTGATTTATTTTTATTTCGATTTATTAAGATTTGTCATAATTTAATAAAATTATTTAGAATTTATTTGGAAGTTAAAGAATAACTTTTACGGTTTTTAACCAATCGTCATTTAACTATTCACGACGCATCGTAAAGCGCGCAACAAAATCGAAACTCGACTTTGGCATGAGTCACGCGGCCATGTCATCGTTTTCCACTCACGATTGGATATTTTAATTGATTCGATTAAAATAATACAAATATCTTAGATATTTGTTACTTTATCGATCCGTCAACGGAGATTACGCAAATCGAGCAAAAACAGACCCAAATCACCTCAAACCACACGGCTCCTTAAAGTCCTCTAATAGCCTTGATATTTTGATTACTTTTGATTACAATATCATAATATCTAGATCACTATTCGCTTTATCGATCAATTAACGAAAATTACGCAAAACGCTCGAAATCAGACCCGACAATCACAATTCTACACGGCACACTTACCCACTCTTAAGCCTTGATATTTTCATTATTTTTCATTTTAATATCATAATATCTTGTAATTAACTGTATCGTTAATTATATTTAATCGTTTACCGTAAAACAATTATTAAACGCGAGTCAATTACGGAACAACAATGTCAAAACTCGACACCTTTATGTGTCTATAAACACACGGCACCCACACACCCATATGACTCACAAACAACTTTTCATTTTACAACAAATCAAAATAAGATCAAAACCTCACTTTATTTAATCGTTCTTCGCGTTCTTCATCGTTCATCTTTAGTTCTTCATCGTTCTTGAGCAAAACCTCCATAAATCCTTCCTTTCTTAATTAAATCCTTCCTAATTTATATTTCTAGACTCTCCTCTTCGCTCCTCATCTTCTAGTACGGTTTATTTTCAATTCCGTCAAGATCGTTTTCATCATTTAATTATGGAAAATTTAGTTTAAGTTCTAATAATTGTTTTTCTGGTTATTTCTTATAGGGGAAGAGTTTGAAGACGAATTTGGGGACTCTTATATTTTGGGTGAAGACTAGTAGAAGGGTTTTCTTAGTTATATTTTCTTATATTTTGTGCTAAGTGGATTTTGCTAGCTAAGGTAACATTTCCGATTTACTCGACGAATTAATGTCACATAGCCTTAGTTTTGTTTTTGTAGTCTTTAGTTTTGGCTCATGTTATAGTATTTATGATTTTAGTTAGTAACATAGCCTTTAGTTTTGTTTCTTTTAATTTTGGTTCATCTTTATTTTTGGTTCATGTTTTTATGATTTATGGATTTTTAGTTAGTAATATGTTAAGTAGTGGTTTTATGTTGTTTTATGATTTTTGATGATTTTTATGTTGTATGGAATTTTTGTGATGTTTGATGATTTTTGATGATTTTATGTTGTATGAATTTTTATGATGATTTAGTGTTCTTGATGATTTTTAAGTTGTAGTGAATTTTTATGTTGATTTATTGTTCTTGATGAATTTTTATTGTTTTTCATAAGTTATGATTTTTATGTTGTTTATGAACTTTTAACAAATTTAGTGTTCTTGAAGAATTTTAATGATTTTTACTAAGTTATGATTTTTATGTTGTTTATGAAATTTTAAGAAGTTTAATGTTCTTGACAAATTTTGATGATTTTTAATAAGTTATGATTTTGTATGAATGTGGTTAAAATGGTTGTTTGATGATTAAAAACAAGTTTGGAATTGATTTGGTGTGTTTGATGATGGAACCGTGAAAGGGGCAAGAACCGGGTCCAAACCGGACCGGTCCAGGCCGGTTCAGACCCGGTCTGGGTTGGTCAAGGTGGGTCCGGGTTTTGGTCTTTGGGTTGTGTCGATGTTTGATTGATTGGTTGTTGTTTTGACGGGTTTTGAATATGTTAAAGCAGGCGGGAAATATTAGAAAAACGGTTTTAAATAAAAAGTGTAAAATCTGCCATTTTTACCAAAACAGGCCGTGGGGCCCAAAACAGGCCCATGTGGGTCCGGCCTAATTCAGCCCGTGGGTCCCACCTTGGGACTCGTGTCGGTTTTTGAGTTATCGTCATTTTTATCGTGTTTTGTAATATTTAGCAAGTGGGAAATATTAATAAGTAAAATATTTAATTAAAGAGGTTTTCATAAAATTATTATTTCTCACATGTTAGAAATTATAAATACGAGATTAGTTTACGTTGAAATCATTTTAGTCAAACGGGTTTTTGGTTATGATTTAATAATTCACCGGTTAGAAGTTTTATTAAAATAACATGTAATGATTATGTTGATTGTATGTCTATGTGATAAAGACTCTGTTTCTAGCCGGTTTGATCCAACGGGTTTGGTCAAACTAAGATCTAGTCAGCCCCGATTTGACTGATGACCCGTCGCGGGACTCGGGTCGGGGATTTGTCTTCAAGTATGGTTGTATTTAATTAATGAATTAGCCTTAGTAGATATGAGGCGATTTGATATTTGATTATTATTGATATGCAATTAGTCACATGATAGGATGTTTTCCCGTGACTGATTTATTATATGGTTGGTGTCGTGTCGACTAAGTACCCATAGAGAATTATGGATATATGGCGTCTTGACCATTCTAATTCTAAATGAGTAGCTTGGACCATGACATTGATAGGCTCGTACTATCTTTAACGAGCATATGGAGTTCACAGCTTGATAGCTTTTGTGTCACGGCCTGGGGGCTTATCTCCAAGTCGGGGCATGGCTGCCTAATAGTTCCACTTTGGGAATGGAGCCAGCTTAAGTACTAGCCATCTATGCTTAGGGGGTCGCCTAGTAGAGTTTCTCATGTACGGTTATGTCATGGGACGGGGAATGGAATAGCTGTTGTCGCTAGGTCTGATCAGTCTAGGACTAGGATATGTTTTCCTACCTTGTGGTATAGCCTCGAGTTACAGAAGTAGACTATCGCCGTACTAAGAACTTATGCCTGTTTGTAGACGTATTGGTCTTTCATGTTTGTATGATTATATGAGTTTTAGAAGGTGAGATGCAAGCCGGCTAAGATTGATAGAGTTTGGATTACCGATTGTTAACTGATTCACATGATTACGTGTTGCTTAGGGTTTGAGTGTATCACGGCCATGTTTCTGAGAGGAACCTCTGAGCTAGCATACCAGCTTCCCTACCTCGAGTTATAGTTTATTATCGGTATCACATGATAGCTTTCACATGCTAGGTTATTTGTTAGTTATCTGTTTCGTAACATGAAAAGCATATCATATATGTTTAAGTTTCGTATTTTCCATATACATTGCTTTTATGTTATTCATGTTTCATTAAACTCGACATTTCGTGGCTGGGAGAACTCGGAGTTACTCCCCACTGACTGTGGCTTCCGTGTTTATATTTAATGCGGTCGAACAGGTGGTGTTGCATATTTGGGGTACATGGACGAGCTAGCGAGTGAAGTTTTACCTTGGACCTATATTCGGTTCATAGTTTGTATATTATTGTACACACTTTTATTTCCGTATTTATACGGGAGATATGTCTCCCGTCTTGTACATTTCGGTTGTAGAATATTATTTCCGTTTTGTAATGACCTTTTTATTTTATGACACCTTCGTTTTGTACTTTCTTATTTCTTTTATGTATTTAAATAATTTTTTTTTCTTTCCGCAAATTTGAGGGTGTCACAGTTGGTATCAAAGCTATTTTGCTCCCGACGCACGTTTGTGTACCCTTGCATAAATAACTTGACCTTAATAAAATAATAAACTTGTGAGATAGAATGGTAGGATGGGTAGATTAGGATTTATGTTGTAGTCTATTTGTTTATGCTAATTGTTAGGAGTAACTTAATTTGTTTTGTTTCTTATGAAGATGGTTGGACCTCGTGTAAAAGAGATCTGTGTTACCTAGAAAGAGTATCCTCTACCGAAGATTTGAAGATTTACAAGCCTAATTGAAATGAATTCCTTATTCATCTATGAATTCTCTCGTCCTTAGTGTATTATGCTCTCTTCCTTCTATCTAGGTGCTTCATTCTCTTCCAACCTATTTGCCTCTTGGAAATTTCTCTAGATAGTTCCTCCATCTTACTATTGGTATCCTTACCTCCCTCTTGTAACATTTTTATGGATGTCATCACCATCGGATTGTGGTATATTATACTTAGTCGGAAGAACTTTGAATCTTGTGGAATATTAGTGTTTGTTAGAATGAACTTGTGATTCGAGGAAAATGGTATAGATCTAATTTCACTCTATGGTGGTGAGAGTTGGTATCCTTGAGGAAGGTGTGGTAAGGTATGTTTAATGATTTTAATGCTAGATACTTGTCATGAATAGTGTATAAATAGTTCATGATATTCGATGGTGTAAGATCGCATGAGTTGGCTATGACTTTTTAACTCATTAGTAATTTAGTCTTTTGGACTTAGAAGTTTAGTATTGGTTTGAAGACCATGTTTATGATATGTCTATTTTGGAGTAAATAAGAAGTTTCGAATATGGTACCTAGCCATCCTATTAAGCTAGTTCCGTGTTTAGATGATTATAAGGATTTGAGGATACACTTAGGAGGAAAGTCTCTTAGTGGTTTTAGACTATGAAAACTTGAAGTTGCAATATCATTTCTTTTGAGGATCGAATTAAGCATAATGGTGGTTGGTTGTTGTGGTTAAGGATTTTAGTGGTTCGTTAAAGGTTACTTGGAAAAATAGTTGTTTTAAATGTTGGACCCTAATGGGAATAATTACCTTGTGGAATTTTGGATTTGGATGACCAAACTTGAGGAATATTGTTATAAGCAAAAACCGAGGTATGGAGAGTTTGATGGAGCTAAATAAATTGATTTACGGTCGCATTGCCCTATAATTGGCAAAAGTTAAGTGAAATGAGATATGGTGACTAATCTCTTTTGAGGATTTTTGTTTTAACTTTTCAAGATGAGAAAGTTCATTGTAAATAAGTTGGGGTAATGAATTTTTGGAATAAATTGGATTAAAGGATTTCATAGTAAGTCCTTTACTTTGTGGTTGTTAGCGGTCTTGTTTCCTTAATTATAAATATTTTGATGGTGATTTCAAATAATAGTTTCGATGGACTTTAGAGGATTCTAATTGAATTTGAATAATTGGGAGTTGTTACTCGATGGGTCATGCTTAGGAAATATTTGGTAGGAATCCGATGATGGAAAATGTTGAGGATTGATTGCACTCTCTTGAGGACTAGATTCGGTTGCAGTTAGTGTTGTCGAGTTGCGATCGCCATTTGACTTGTCATAGATGGAAGATAGTTTTGTGATTTATTTCTTCTTTCTTCTTTCTTTCTATTCGATTTATTCTTTCGAATATTCAGTTCCTTCTATTGAGTATCATTTCTCTTAGATATACTACTATAAGCTTTAGTTAGAAATTTTAGGAATAGATAATAGAGTTATTATCCTTACTATGAAATTTTTAATTAAAAGCTTTTGGAAATGTTTTATGATTTCAAGTATTTTACCGTCAAGGAGTGTTGAGACTTGTTATTGGAGACGTTCGATACCTAGTTTTCTCATTTATTGATGCGAAAATGTATCTTTTAAGTCTTTGATTTGGACGACGAGGTTTTTGACCGCGGACGAGAACCTTCCGTTCCATTGATAAGATCCTATAAATATATTACAAGTATATTTTTAACAGTTTTGAAATAGACCTACATATATGTTACGTTCTTTCTCCTCAGTTTCGAGGACGAAACTTTTTAAAAGGAGGGGTGATTGTAACAACCCGAAAAGTACCCGATTTTTCTAGTAAAAATATTTACTAACACTTTTCAGTAGAACTTAAGTTTTTAAAATAGGAATTTTTGTTCCGAGTCTTATTTTGAAATTCCGCGTTCGTATTGGAATTTTTGAGGGATTCCATGAAAAGACCATTTTTAGTCATCTTTGACTTTTCTTGACTTTTTAAGTCGTCTTTGACTTTCCTTGACTTTTTAAAAGTCGTCATCGACTTTTCTTGACTTTTAAGTCGTCATAAACTGTTCTTGACTTTTAAGTCATCTTTGACTTTTCTCGACTTTTCAGTCAACTTTGACTTCCGTTGACTTTTTCCCGACTCGTCTCATAAGTTGGAAGACCGAAATTTTATTTAAAAAAATAATATTTTTGATTTATTTTTATTTAGATTTATTAAGATTTATCATAATTTAATATAATGATTTTGAATTTATTCGGAATTTAAAGAATAACTTTTACGGTTTTAAACCGAACGTCATTTAACTATTCCCGACTCATCGTAAATCCCGTAACAAACTCGAAACTCGACTTTGGCATGAGTCACGCGCCCATGTCATCGTTTTCCACTCACTTGAGATATTTAATTCTTTCGATTAAACTAATACAAATATCTTAGATATTTGTTACTTTATCGATCCGTCAACGGAGATTACGCAAATCGAGAAAAAAATCAGACCCGATTACTCACCTATCCACACGGCTCTTTCCCCTCTAATAGGGCTTGATATTTTCATTACTTTTGATTACAATATCATAATATCTAGATATTATTTCACTTTATCGATCAGTTAACGAAAATTACGCAAAACGCTCGAAATCAGACCCGACAAGCTCAAAACCCCACGGCACTCCTTACTCTCTTAGACCTTGATATTTTCATTATTTTTCATTTCAATATCATAATATCTTGATATTTAGTTTAATTAACTTTATCGTTAATTATCTTTAATCGTTTACCGTAAAATAATTATTAAACGCAAGTCAATTACGTAACAGCAATTTCAAAACCCGACATCCATCTTTGCCTATATTTACACGGCTCACACAACACTCCACTCACTAACAACTTTTCATTTTTCAACAAATCAAATAAAGATCAAAATATCACTTTCTTTAATCGTTCTTCATTTGTTCTTCGTGTTCTTCAATTGTTCATCATCGTTCTTGAGCAAAACCTTCATAAAATCTTCATTTCTTAATTACATCCGTCCTAACTTATATTTCTAGACTCTCCTCTTCGCTCCCCATCTTCACGTACGGTTTTATTTCAATTCCGACAAAATCGTTTTCAACACTTTAATTATGGAAAATCAAGTTTAAGTTCTAATAAGGTTTTTCTTGTCATTTCTTATAGGGGAAGATTTTGAAGACGAGGTTGGAGACTCGTATATTTTGGGTGAAGATTAGTAGAAGGGTTCTTATTATATATACTTCTTATTATTTTGGTGCTAATTGTTTTGCTAGCTAAGGTAACAATTCCGTTTTACTCGACGAATTAATGTCTCATAGCCTTTAGTTTTTGGTTCATGTTATGGTTAATTATGATTTTAGTTAGTAACATAGCCTTTAGCTTTAGTTTTAGTTTATATTATTGTTACTTATGATTTTTAAGTAGTAATATGATAAGTAGTTATTTTATTATGTTGTATGAATAATTAGTATGATTAGTGTTCTTGCATATTTTGATGATTGGTTCATAATCATGATTTTTGTATGCATGATGGATGAATTGGTTGTTTAAAATGGATGTTGTTAATTAAAACATGTTAGAAATAATTTGGTGTGGTTTGTTGGAAGAACCGTGTGACATGGCTGGAAAATCAGCCAAACCGGACCCAAAACCAGGCCGGTTCAGGCCCGGTCCAGGCCGGTCTGGGCTGGTTCATGGTGGGTCCGGGTTTTGGTCTTTGGGTTGTGTCGATGTTTGATTGTTATGTTGTTGTTTTGACGGGTAGTAGTTATGTTAAAGCATGCGGGAATTTTTAAGAAACGGTTTTTGGTAAAAGTTGGAAAAACAACCAAATCAGCCCAATTAGGCCCGTGGGCCCATTCAGGCCCATGTGGGGTCCGGCCCAACTCAGCATGTGGGTCCCACTTTGGGACTTGTGACGGTTTTTGAGTTATCGTCATTTTTATCGCGTTTTGTAATAATTAGCAAGCGAGAAATATTAATAAGTAAAGTATTTAATTAAAAAGGTTTTCATTAAATTATTATTTCTCACATGTTAGAAATTATAAGACGAGATCGTAGTTAATTTAATATCCTTTTAGTCAAACGGGGTTTGGGTATGATATAATAATTCACATGTTAGAAGTTAATAAAATAACATGTAATGAATATGTTGACTTTTATGTCTTAGTCTATGTGGTAAAGACTTTGTTTCTAGCCGGTTTGATCAAACGGGTTTGGTCAAACTAAGATCTAGTCAGCCCCGATTTGACTGATGACCCGTCGCGGGACTCGGGTCGGGGATTTGTCTTCGAGTAAGGTTTTATTTAATTATTGAATTAGCCTTAGTAGATATGAGGCGATATGATATTTGCTTATGATTTATATGCAAATTAGTCACATGATAGGATGTTGTTCCCGTGACTGTTTTATTATATGGTTGGTGTCGTGTTGACTAAGTACCCATAGAGAATTATGAGATATGGCGTCTTGACCACTCTAATTCTAAATGAGTAGCTTGGACCATGACATTGATAGGCCCGTACTATCTTTAACGAGCATATGGAGTTCACTGCTTTGATACTTGTGTTCACGGCCTGGGGGCTTATCTCCAGGTCGGGGCATGGCATCCTAAGAGTTCCGCTTTGGGGAGGGAGCCAGCTTAAGTACTAGCCATCTCTGCTTAGGGGGTCGCCTAGTAGAGTTTCTCATAGACGGTTATGTCATGGGACGAATGGAAATAGCGGTTTGTCGCTAGGTCTGATCAGTCTAGGACTAGGATGTTTTACTACTTGTGGTATAAGCCTCGAGTTACAGAAGTCGACTATTGACTGCCCTAAGAAACTTATGCCTGTTTGTAGAAGGATTGGTCTTTCATGTTTGTATGATTCTATGAGTTCTAGAAGGTGAGATGCAAGCCGGCTAGGATTGATAGAGGTTGGATTACCGATTGTTAACTGATTCACATGATTACGTGTTGATTAGGGTTTGAGTGTATCAGGGCCATGTTACATGGTAACCGCTGAGCTAGCATACCAGCTTCCCTACCTCGTGTTATAGTTTATTATCGGATTCACATGATAGCTTTCATATGCTAGGTTATATGTTAGTTAATTGTTCATAACATGAAAAGCATATCATATATGTTAAGGTTTTGTATTTTCCATATACATTGCTTTTATGTTATTCATGTTTTATTAAACTCGACATTTCGTGGCTGTGAGAACTCGGAGTTACTCCCCACTGACTGTGGCTTCCGTGTTTATATTTAATTGCGGTTCGAAAAAAGGTGGTGATGCATATTTTGGGGGTACATGACGAGCTAGAGATTGCGAAGTAGTACCTTGGACCTATATTCGGTTCATAGTTTGTATATTATTATACACTCTTTTATTTCCGTATTTATACGGGAGATATGTCTCCCGTATTGTATATTTCTTTTGTAGAATATTATTTCCGTTTTGTAATGACCCTTTTTATTTTATGACACCTTCGTTATGTTTTATTATCTTGTATGTATTTAAATAATTTTTTTTTCTTTCCGCAAATTTGAGGGTGTCACAGTTGGTATCAGAGCTATTTTGCTCCCGACGCACGTTGTGTACCCTTGTATGAATAACTTGACCTTAATAAAATAATAAACCGTGAGATAGAAGGGTAAGATGGGTAGATTAGGATTTATGTTGTAGTCTCTTTGTTCTTGCTAAATGATAAGTACTAATCTGTGTTTTTATTTTGCAAGATGCCTCGAGGATTGACAACACTATCTAGCAGCTCTTACCGTTATTATCCAAAAACCAGCAAAACCAGCAAAACCAGCAAGCAAATCAGATTCCTAATCCTATTCCCGATCGTGAGAGACACGGGAGTTATACGTGGGTTGCTTCACAGCTATCGAGGAGCCAAGCAAAAACCTACGATGGCGAAGTTGATCCCGTTAAGCTTTCTGTGTGGTTACGAGAAATGGAAAAGAGTTTTTCTCTTTATGATGTCCTTGAAGAGGATAAGGTCCGTCTTGCTTCTCACTTCTTAGAGAAGGAAGCGGATCAGTGGGGGACTCTTTCTGGTCCTACCGCTAAGTTGGAGCCTAATTTTGGGTGGGCTCGTTTCCGTGAGCTCTTGGAAGCGAGGTTTTACCCCGATGAGTTGAGACAACAAAAGCTGAAAGAATTTATGGATTTCAAGCAAGAAAAACTATCAGTTCAGGAGTTTACTACTCGGTTCAATGAGTTGGCTCATTATGCCACTCGACTTATTAGAGTAGAGGAAGACAAAGATTTCTTTTATCTGGGAAAGCTTTCTCCCCAGATAAAGGGGAAGATCAGTAGAGGTTCTACTTCTTTTGTCTCGATTTATAATGATGCCATTTGGGCGGAGAGTTCTATTCGGGAGATTGCCGAAGAGGCTCGTACTTCTTATGTGGCGCCTAATTCTTATGGCAAGAGACCCCTTTATCCTGCTTCTCGACCTTCCTTTTCTCCCTCTTTTCCAAACAAGAGGAGAAATTTTCAGAGTGGACCGGCTAATCAGAGAAACCGTCCATTTGTTCCGAGTCACAACAACGACCTCAAAGGTCGTGTCTGCTTTACATGCAAGATGCCTATTCACCCCGGTGTTGGTTGCTACAACAAGCCGTTTGTATGCTTTATTTGTCAGAAGCCAGGGCACAAGGCGAATGTATGTCCTGAGAGGAAGGGTACGGTTTCTACACCGGTTATTTCTGGGCGACCTAAGGGTCGTATTTTTATTATGAGCCGTGCTGAGGCGGATGCCCAACCCGACATCGTGACGGGTATGTTCTCAATTTATGAGTTTCCGTGTTTAATTTTGTTTGATACGGATACGGTAGCTTCTTTTCTTTTATTTCCATGAGATTTATCCGATAAATTGCCTATCAAAGCTTCTGTTGGGGAAAGTACTCCAAGTTGCCTTACCTCCGGAATGTATTTTCTGTTTCTTACTCATTCCGACATTCCAATATCCATAAATGGATCTATTTTTCCGGCTAATCTTCTACGATTTCCTCTTGAAGAGTTTGATATTATTCTGGGCATGGATTGGTTATCTACTTATTATGCTCGATTTGAATGCCGTGACCAGAAAATTATTCTTAAAAGTCCTTTGGGTGCTCGTGTTTCTTATCAAGGAGTTAGAAAGCAAGCTAGTGTGAAGTTAATCTCAACTATGAAAATGTTGAATGTTTTGAAGAAGGGTCATCAAGCATTTCTATGTGTAGTGACTACTTCTGCTTCTTCTCTTCCTTATTTGAAGGATGTTCCTATTGTTTGTGAATATCCCGAGGTATTTCCTGATGAATTACCGGGGATTCCTCCGGAAAGAGATGTTGAATTCTCTATTGATCTAGTTCCTGGAACTGGACCAATTGCCAAGGCTCCTTATCGTATGGCGCCTTCCGAGTTGAAAGAGTTGAGAATCCAACTTGATGACTTGATTGAGAAAGGCTTCATAAGGCCTAGTGCTTCTCCTTGGGGTGCGCCCGTACTCTTTGTCAAAAAGAAAGACGGTTCGATGCGGATGTGCATTGATTATCGTGAGTTGAACCGGGTCACCATCAAAAACAAATATCCTCTTCCTCGTATCAATGATCTTTTTGACCAGTTACGGGGTGCTTCTACTTTTTCAAAGATTGATCTTAGATCGGGTTATCATCAAATTCCCGTTCGGGAATCAGATATGCCCAAGGCTGCTTTTAGCTCGAGGTATGGTCATTTCGAATTCAATGTGATGCCCTTCGGTTTGACTAACGCCCCAGCTATATTCATGGATCAGATAATCGTCCCTCCGGAGTAATCTTGAAAATTGTGGTGTATTTATTGATGACATTCCTGATCTTTTTCGAAACTGAGGAAGAACATGCTAATCACTTCGAACCATTTTGGGTGTTCTTCGACGCCAAAAGTGGTATGCTAAGTTCTCCAAGTGTGAATTCTGGTTGCCCGAGGTATCTTTCCTTGGTCATGTCATTTCCAAAGACGGTGTTATGGTCGATCCAGCTAAAATTGAGGCATTTGTGGATTGGAAAAGTCCGAAAAATGTGTCCGAGATTCGGAGTTTCCTTGGTTTAGCGGGTTATTATCGTCGGTTTGTGAAAGATTTCTCCAAATTAGCAAGACCGATGACTCAATTGCTAAAGAAGAAAGCAAAGTATATTTGGACCGATGAATGTGAAATTGCCTTCTTGGAATTAAAGAAGAGATTGACTACCGCACCGGTTTTAACTTTGCCAGATGATGAAGCTGATTATGATGTATATTGTGATGCTTCAAAGCATGGTTTGGGATGTGTCTTGATGCAGAATAGAAAAGTCATTGCGTATGCTTCTCGACAACTCAGGGTTCATGAAGTGAATTACCCGACTCATGATCTTGAGTTAGCAGCTGTAGTACATGCTTTGAAAACTTGGAGACATTATCTTATTGGAGTTCATTGCCGAATTTACACCGATCATAAAAGCTTGAGGTGCATTTTTACTCAGAAAGAGTTTAACATGAGGCAGAGAAGATGGTTAGAGTTGGTGAATGATTATGATGCTGAGTTGA
>JAIUZE010010364.1:0-22898 GCA_022085475.1 Heliosperma pusillum
CTTATAACTTTAATAAAAATGTCCAAAATGAACATGCCTGCTACAAGCTAGCTCTGATACCAATTGAAAGTCCATAGACCTTAATTAGACTCCTCTAATTAGTTGCTAAATTACTTGTTAATTTAGTATTTAATGATCTATGTAACATGCATGCAAATATAAAGACATTTATATAAGAGAAGAAATTTCCTCACATTGATATGGAAAATATAAGGGCACAACAAAAACTCCTTCTTGTTGTTCTTGAGCTAATAATATGGATGAACACAAACAATCTCCAAAGTAGAAGATCTCCTCTAAGTTGCACCAAGATAAACCCAAATAATCTACCCTTATTATTAACTAGATAATAAGATAGATATTATACTACTAATATTATGACTATATTACTACACTAGTAATACTTAGTAAATATTATTATTTGAGAGTTTTTAGTGAGAGGAAGAATTTTAGAAAGAAGTATGACAATTGCACAAAAATGAAGTGGTAAAATAATGAACACAATTGCTCATCTTTAAAGCCATTTGGCCGGACCACTTAGTCCATAAAGGACTCTTATTTTGCTTAATTTTATCACATGCATTAGAGTGGAGTGTTGTAGAAAAGATGATGATTGTTTTATACTTGTTATGTCACTTTCAAATGCTAACTAAAGAGTTACAACAAGAACAACAATCATCACCATTCTAACTATAATCCAACCGGCCACAATGGCCTAGTTTGGTCCATTTTGATTTTTGATATTTGTCTTACAAATACTTATTGATCATATGGTTAACTATCTTGTATAATTAAGTGTTAATTTGATCATATAACAATTATATGACTTAATTAAATAAATAATATGTACTTAACATTTTAAGTAATATTTTACCATTATATCAATATATAATGGGTCCCACAATGCTTAGTTAATTTATTTTACAACTCCTTGTAAATATAATTACCTAATTACCTCTATCTCAAAACCTCAACTAATTTAGTAATTTAACGATTAATTACTAAGTTAAATCTTATTTAATCGTATTAAAATAAGATATAAATTTATTAGTCAATTATCGCATAAGTGAAAAATAAACTTAATCGAATTTGAGTTCTTAACTCAATTTCTAACAATTAACTCTCGTACATATCGAATATATGTAATGTACTAATTAACTGTATCATATACAAATAATTAGTTACTATTTGGATTTCATCCTTTAGGTGTGACCGAAAGGGATCAGTTGATCACCGCCGTCAACGACAATAACTCAAACTCCCTAGTTAACCACCGTTTTATTGATTTACGTTAATCAATTGACATATCAGATATATAGTCAATATTATTCCCAATTATCTTTCATAATAAGATTTATTATGTGGCGCACTATTTTGATGACACCTACCTCCAACCCAATTTGGGTCTCAACTCTACATAAGGTGTGTACGCTAAAGGGATCAGTTAGTACCGCCGTCATACGACAAGAACGTCAAAACTCTAGTCATCCAGCGTTACCGATTTACGTTAATCAACTGACGTGGAGTATCAAAATATACTAATCATGCCACGTATATTCCAAATGAGATTTATTATATAAATGCACTATTGTGGAGGACACTTACTCTAACAATCTCCCACTTGTCCGATACAAGTTGTGCATGTAACAACACTATTGCGGAGGACTCCTCCTCCTACAATTTCTCCCACTTGTCTTGACAAGTTGTGTGCTACCGATTCTCTTGTCTCTTTTCTGTCACATCCTCCTACTCATTGCAAGGTGTCTTACAGGTCGCACTTGCAATTGAAAATTATAAATAGAGTGGTTTTCTCGATCTGGGAGAGTAACTGTCTGACCAGAAAATCTACCAGAGATCTCTTCCGAGCGTTGCCACGCATTTCCAGTTAATACTCCTCGAGTGGCCCGAAGATGTTAATACCCAACGTGGGTGGACATTTCTTGTTGACCCATCTTACACTGTATGATGCAGATCACCATGACCCAGAAGATGTCCATCGGCCTCCTTTCACGGCACGACCTAGGACAAAAACCAAAGTCAATCGGAAACTACACCGACTCAAGTAAATAGTCGCCAGTCTAAAGAATCGACTCATAGGAATAAAATAGAAATCCCCGCCACGACCAGGCTTCAACAATTTTGATAAGGGACTCTATTATGGTCACTGCCCGACAGAGTGTCTCCACAGTCTGTCTATGTAAACGACCAGTCATCTCCATGACCCCATGGTGCTGAACCAACCATCGATCGACTTACAATATAGTCACTTTGAGACCTTACCTCAAATGAGTGACTAGGGACAAAACACTAAGTTCATCCTATTCACTTGAATTGAGTTCAACTTTTCTTTCAACCAATTCGGATAAACAAAGTATTAAAATTTAGTCAAACTAAATAAGGAGTTTTTAATGAAACTCTAACAATGAATGCGGTTATCTAATATTTGGAAAAATTGATACGTTATCAATAATTTCATATCTCATAATCTCTAGCAATTCAGGTACATATTTTAATCCCATTGAAATGTCATGACTATCATGTTCAGCCTGCAAAAGGATAGCTAATGGATTAGCAATACTTGCATCTTTTCCATCGTTCTGATTGCTATTTCTCTTTGTCTACGTAATCTCATATTACATAAAACTTTCTGAGCACATGTTTAGGTTTGAATCTAGACTTAGGACTCTTGGCCTAAAGGTAGCTCCCACTGTTTTACCAGTATAATGGGATAGGATATACAGCTATAGGAACTATTTCTAGTCCCTCCAATACAGTCGAATCCAAGCTACTTTCATATGCATCATCATATGACGCAATGTACTCTATTTCCGTTGTGAAATCCGCAATGATAATTTGCCTGGAACAATTCCAGCGGATACATGACATTTATATTTGAAAATGTCATTCCTACTTGGAACCTTTCCAATTGTCTTTTCTGCTTGGAACTCTTCCAACAGATAAATCTTCTATAAAACACAGCCAGTTCGTGATTTCAAATCACTTTGATCAGTTTGGCAACTGAAGTCTGTGTAAACTCTTACACACATGGAACATATCTTTAGTCCTTCGCAAGCACTTAAAGATGTTCTTTATAGCTATCAAGTAGCTCTCACTTGGATTTGATTGCAAATGATTCGTCATACTCAAAGCATACGAAATGTCGGATTGAGTATACATGACAACATATATAATTAATCCCGCAGCGGAAGCAAAAGGATTCAATTATTATGTGTTCAACTTTCTTGAACTAGTCAAAGATCTTATCAATATAAGAATCTTGACTCAATGCTAATATCCAGATATCTAAAAGATGTATTCTACTTCTCCAAAATCTTCCATCATCTAAAATGATCAATATGTCTCCACATATAAGACTGATGAAAACCATATTACTCCCACTAAACTTCATGTATAAACATAATTCCTCGAGATATCAAGAAAATTTTCTGACATGATTGACACAACTAATTCCAACTCTTTAGTGCTTACTTAAGACATCCTCTTAAGCTTGCAAATTAACTTAGGATAGATTAGGATCTACGAACCCACAGGTGAATATAAAATATACTACCTCTTCTAGAATCGTATTCAAGAAGGTGGTTCTTGAGGTCCAATTGACATCATACTTTTATGATATGCTGTAATCGCTAAGTATATTCGAATGGATCAAAAAATTAAGGTTGGTGCAAAACTCTTTGCCTACCAATTTATCTTTGAAAACATTTTAATGTTCATCCATGCAAATTTCGATCTTAAAAATCAATTTACATTGAAGAGGTCGTACTTCTTCAAGTAAAATTTACCAGGTCACATACATGACCATCATGCATAGAGTCCATTACAAATTGCATGACTCTAAGCCATAACAAGAAGCTGGGACTAGAAACAGTCTTTTATAAGTCACATTTTAGAATTTATCACTATAAAGAAGTAATAAAATTTCACCTGACCTCTTATATTCCGAAGAAACAACTTCTGAACAAGCAATGAGGAAAAACTTTTTTTGGACCATATGCTCTGTTTGTGGCTCTCGAAACATTTTCTCCCACTCTGTCTGATCAAGAAATAATCGTATTTTTATTGAAAGACAGCATCACGAGTCACAAACGCTTTGTTATCGTGATCAATGTAGGATTATTGAGCACTTGTTTCATTCGGATAACTTATAAATTAGGTACGCTACCTATCCATATCAAATATGAAATAAAATCCGACTGTTATAAATGTGCTTTGATATGGTTGCAAAAGAAATAGCAGACAAAACAATAAAATCCCAAAGTTAGTCAAGTGGCTCAGATTAACTTAACAATGACAAAACCATATCGTATAAGGTTGCGTTTCTCTATTTAACAACACCTTATCTCATAATGTGTGTTAGAGAAGTTAACTCGTGAAACTATTTCACAATACTTTTGGTGAAAATCAAAGTCAATACTTAGATATTTTTGTTACGATTTGGTCGTAAGTCCTTGATCTAATACTCTTGGTGGTTAACTACTTCACATTGAAGCTCTTTGAACTTTTCAAAGAATTTCTCATAGCACCTCATTAAGTAGAATCAAATATAATATCTACTTAAATCGTTGGTAAATAAAGTGAAATAGTCATAACCATCTCTGGTTGTGTTTGTTATTGGACCACGCAAATTCTAATGAAATAGGGCCAATAACTCACTAGCTCGATTTCCTTTTAAATAAAAAGGGCACAAATCATCTTGCCTTGAATACAAGATTTGCACGCACTATAAGATTCAAAATCAGATGGTTTAGGGATAGTTGTCAATACTAGCCTTTTAATGTGCTACACAATCCAGAATTAAGATTAGATTAGGGTCACCAATTTTGAGCCTTTACAATCTATATGACAAGTAATTACTAGTTTAGGTCAAGAATATAATTATCTTTGATTGGTATGGGATAACCATTGACCAAGTATAGGCATAAAAAGATACAACGCTTGTTCTATTCACAAAAGTGAAACACTTGTGTCGTACACTAAAGTGGATACTATATTCTTTATTTAGAGGTCATAAATATAATAATGTTTATTAAAGTATACCTCTAAATCCGAAACTAGATTGATCACATTATAACTTTTTTATGTCTCTATAGAAATAAAACTACAATAGTTATATTTCCCTTGTAGGTCAACATTTAATCATGGTTAGTCGTCGCATGAATCATTATTATATGCATTGAATACATTGATGAAAACCATAATGGGTATCTAATACCCAAAAATTGCATTTAGCAAAATAAATGTCGATCATATAGATATTATGGGTGAAAATAGTACACCCAATTTCTAACTCTTTAGAAAACTTGGGGCAGATTCTTTTCTTGTGTCCTACAATATAAAATAGAATCGTCAAAAGTTGGGTTTGACACCTTGCTTGGGTTTTGACTTTACTATTCAAAATAGACTTGCCTTTTTCCCTCGCCTTGTGCCAACATCGTGCCAACCTACTCTTGAACCTCGGTTTATTCTTAACAATTAAGAATATAAACATCCCTCTTAGAGCTCCCACTCACTTTCATGAATCTCTACTTAGACAAATATATTAGAATTATAATGAAGACTATTCTTCATTTGATGCACGGTTTTACCTTCAAAAGGATAAAACTTTCATGAATTGTCTACGGTTTATGGTTATTCATGATTTCAAATAAATCGATTAACCTAGTCGTCCCAACTGATTTCGCCTCTTTTGAGGTAAGCCTCGATAAGGAGCATTATGACGACATACCAAAAAATAAAATATTTTCGTTGAAGCGAAAAGATTAATGTACCATTGTTATGAGAAGACGTCACTAAAAATCAAATTGTTTTTGACTAAGTGTGACTTATTCATTTACTCTTCATAAGAGACATTTGCAATGGTGAATATGAGAATCAAAAGATAAAATTCATTTTGTCTTTAGCTACGGTGGTTTAAACGGAGATCGCAATCAAAATGCTACCGTATAAAATAATGGAAACTCCTTTCCACGATTGAACGGATTTACAAGTTCGTAGAAGGATAAAATATTTGTCATTTCGCGAATAAAATAAATCTCAACGGAAAATAAACATTCATTGTTTAAATATAATTTACTTGTAAAACAATTTTAAACAAGTCACTCATATAATGACCCCTCACGAAATTATATAAGTGATTCCAAGACCCATCTTTAGACAAAAATAGTCATCGTATGCTACCTTTATCTAAAAATTGTAAGTCAATACTTGACTAATTCTACCCTTAGAACTCTTGGTTGACGGATTTCAACTAAATCCATCTCGCTCCTAGTCCCAAGATAACGCTTATCTTGTTGAGTCCAATCCAATTTTGGCTTGTGATCGCATCACCCTACTTACCCGAGGTAAAAAAGGACCCACGAGCGTGGTAGCCCTAATGAACACGGGGTTCATAGGTGCTTCAATTGGTATGGCTTAATCTCAATTTTTTTTATAAGTTATGTGAGAGGTCTTGTCAATTTAGTTAGGGTTTTTCTACATGGTACCCCTGTATTTTTCCGAATTCTACATGGTACCCCTCGGTTTTTCAAAATCTACATGATACCCCTAAAGTTAATGAAAACCTCTCAAAATACCCATAATGCACTAATCTGTCTTTTTTAAACGTTTATATTATGCACTTTTCATTTATCTTTTGACAATAATTTTGCATGTCGTAATCATAAATATCCTTTAGACAACCATAAACATATTTTCTTTGTAAAAATTAACCGTTTTAAAACTCAATTTTTAGTAGTTTACTAAGTATAGGGGTACCAGTGATAATTTTAAAAACTAAGGGGTACCGCGTAGAATTCAAAAAAACACAGGGGTACCATGTAGAAAAACCCATTTAGTTATTAATTCCCTATAAGCGAACTAAGTCGGTGAATTTTGAATAACTTTGAATCGACAATCGCGAAATAAAGATGCATGTTGGCGATTTTGGCATGAGCGGAAAAATAAAGCAAGCAAATAATAAATCCTAGTATGGCCACCTAGCTAATTTAATTAACTAGTAGATTACAAAATCGGAAACCAACTCCTTGGCCCCTAGCCTCTTCATGGCACCGTCTTTTGGAACACCGACTTCGGGAATCTCCGTCTTTATAATAATTAATTACAAAAATATACAAATAAAATTCCTATTATACATTTGATCTAAAAATGAAATTAAATTATTACAAACGGCGATACGAGATTGCAAATAAAATTACAACCGAATCGGTATTCCCTTACATTACGGGTAATACCGATTAAAATAATCTAGGCCATACTAGGTACAACTTGCATTAACAATTAAATAAATGACATTCATTCATTTAACCACAACAACATAAATAAAATGCTGAAAAAATATGCCAAAATCGCCCTTGATACCTATCATGCTCATTCTAGCTCGGTTTTATGGATTTTATCAATTTTTAACCATTAAAAATCAATAATCAACACTTAAATCGTATTTAAGCTCAAACTAATTATCTAAACTTATTTAGAACTCAAAATTAGTCCCCACTAACTTTTTTTGTATTTAATTAGTTTGAATTGATCGTATTTGCTAAATATAGAGGTTTAATCATAACATTTATGAAATAAACCCAAAATAAAATATAAAACTCATAAATATTTGAAACCAAAAATTTTGTACATTCTAGAACATTTCCAGGAACTCTCAAAAACATAAAAATTTGCCCAAAAATTTGGAATAAATTTTATGAATAAATAACATAGTATTCAACGGTTTTATCAAATAAAAACCATTAAATATAGTAAAATAGTGAAACAAATTATAAAATTTCACCAAGATGATATAAATCAGATTATAAAATGTACCAAAAATTTTAATGACCAGAAAAGGATGTTTCTATTTTATGACCATAATAATCTCACTTTAATGACTTTTATCTTATAAAAATCAATCATCATGCAAAACATAATTAAAAGTCACGAAATTTTACATAAAGTATTTAAAACATGCATGTGAGATCATATCAAAGTTTCATGGCCAGAATCAACATGAAACTATTTTTAGTTAACTTTTAACATAAAATATGCATATTAACATGATTTAAAGACCATAAATCAAAATAAATAGCAAATTAATCCATAAAATCACCAAATTTGACCACAACCATTTTGAGGTCAGTAGTTATGCATGCAAATCAAAAATTTCGTGCAAACCAATTTTTAACACAAATTTTCAATTTTACCCAAGTTATCGTATAACTCGATTTTAATGCTTAAAATCGACATGCATGTAACAATTGAGCTCTGATACCACATAAAAGTCCTAGACCTCTAATTAGACTCCTATAATTAGTTCATTAAATTACATTAACTTAATGATTTATGATCTAGTTATCATGCATGCAAATATAAAAGCATAAAAGAAAATATAAGACAAAAACATCCTTACATGGGGTATTTTCGGTTCAATTTGGGCACAATAAGAACTCATTCTTATTGTTCTTGAGCATGAAATTAATGGATGATTCTCCATAAAACAACCTCCAAAGTAGAAGGTCTCCTTCTAGTTGCACCCAAGATTAAACACAAATAATCTTAACTTATTATTAACTAGATAATATTTAAGATAAATACTACTAATATTATTGTATTACTACACTAGTAATATGTTGAGAATATTAGTGTATAAGAGAGTTTAGAGAGAAGTTGAGTTTAGAAAGAGAAGTGGAAAAATAAGCAAAATGAAGTTATCCAAAATGAGAACAACTCTTGTTCTCTTATGTAGCCCTATTTGGCCGGATGGTCATTGCCCTTGTGGCTCTTATTTTGCTCATTTTTTATTCCCATGCAAATGACTTGAATGTTGGTGGTAAATGTAATGATCATGGTGTCATAACATAAGGTGGAGTGTAGGATTAGATGAGAACAATCATCATTGATCTCCACTCAAATAATCCGGCCCCCACTAGTGTTATATGGTCCATTTTGATTTTTGATATTTGTCCCACAAATACTTATAATCATATGTTTAATTATCTTGTATAATTAAGTGTTAATTTGATCATATAACAATTATATGACTCAAATTAATAAATAATATATACTTAACTTTTAAGTAATATTTTACCATTATATCAATATATAATGGGTCCCACAATGCCCAGTTAATTTATTTTACAACTCCTTGTAAATATAATTAACTAATTACCTCTACCTCAAAATATATGCATAACCTCAACTAATTTAATGAATTAACGATTAATCATTAAATTAAATCTTATTTAATCGTATTAAAATAAGACGTAAAATTTATTCAGTCAGTTATCGTATAATTGACTAATAAACTTAAGTTGGAATGAACTCGCAACTCAATTTCCAATAAATAACTCTCGTAACTAAACGTACATATCAAATATATGTAATGCTCTAATTAAACTGTATCGTATTCAAATAATTAGTATTCTATTTGGGTCTCATCCTATAGGTGTGACCTAAAAGGATCAGTTGATTACCGCCGTCATACGACAATAACGTCAAACTCTAGTCAGCCAAGCGTTACCGATTTACGTTAATCAACTGACGTGGAGTATCAAAATATACTAATCATGCCACGTATATTCCAAATGAGATTTATTATATAAATGCACTATTGTGGAGAACACTTACTCCAACAGACTCACCATGGCAACGATATCGCTACTAACGGCATGCATCTCACCGTTAGTGACCATATAGTCGAAGAGGTAGGAGACACACTCACAAAATAGTGCAACGCATTCAAGCATCTAATTTACATCCAACAAATCATCATCCAATATACAAACACACTCTCGCGATAAATAACACGCACTAGCATCTATACTTTGCAAGACAAGACGAACTACTCCACGGGATAAACGTTTCCCTGAACCGCATACGATAAACATTTCGCATACTTAAGACTGTAATCCTCCAGTAGGACGACAACGAAACGGAAGTCCTTGTCTAAACCTGGTCAGACTCTCGGGATAAACCCCCCGATTCGACATACGATAAACCCTCGGATCCAAGTCTCGACCATCCGGCTAAACCCACACGGAAGCCAAGTAACCTCAAAGGCGGCTAAACCTGCACGAAAGTGGAAAATAGAGTACAAGCATCATCCTCCGGCCAAACTCGCACAGAGATGAGGTCAAGAATAAAAAATCAAGTGCGCTACATGAAAGTCCTAGACCTCTAATTAGACTTCTTCTAATTCGTTCATTAAATTACATTAACTTAATGATTTAGGATCTAGTTATCACGCATGCAAATATAAAAGCATAAAAGAAAAGATAAGACGAAAATATCCTTACATTGGGAGTTTTCGGTTCAATATGGGCACAATAAAAACTCCTTCTTATTGTTCTTGATCATGTAATTATTGGATGATCCTCCATAAAACAACCTCCAAAGTAGAAGGTCTCCTTCTTGTTGCACCCAAGATTTAACCCAATAAAACACTATATTTATTAACTAGATAAATATAGTATTATCCCTTAAATGATACTAGAAATATTACTACAATAGTAATACATGAAGTATATAATATTTATGTGAGTTTTAGAGAGATGAGTGCATAAGAAAAAAATTGAGCAAGCATGAATTAAAATTAGGAAAAAGAGAACAACTCTTGTGTCCTTTTTCTTCTTTTCTCACGGCACCCTCAACACCAAATAGGTGATTATGGGCTCTTATTTTATTCACATGCATGAATGTTGAGTGTTGGTTACTATATAATCATAAGATGTCATAATAGGCTATCATGACATGTAGCATAATAGGTAATCATGGCTAAATGTTGAGTGTAGACTTAAACAAAACAAATTGTTACTACAAGCTACTATCAAACGTCCACCATATGCATTATATGATCCATTTTGATTTTTGATATTTGTCTCACAAATACTTATTATCATATGCTTGATTATCTTATATAATTAAGTATTAATTTGATCATATAACAATTATATGACTCAAATTAATAAATAATATAAACTCAACTTTAAAGTGATATTTTACCATTATATGAATATATAATAGGTCCCACAATGCCCAGTTAATTTATTTTACAACTCCTTGTAAATATAATTAACTAATTACCTCTACCTCAAAATATATGCATAACCTCAACTAATTTAATGAATTAACGATTAATCACTAAATTAAATCATATTTAATCGTATTAAAAATAAGACGTAAAATTTATTCAGTCAATTATCGTATAATTGACTAATAAACTTAAGTGGAACGAGTTCCTAACTCAATTTCCACTAACTAACTCACATAACTAAACGTATATCAAATATACGCAAGGGACTAATTAAACTGTATCATATACAAATAATTAGTATTCTATTTGGGTCTCATCCTATAGGTGTGACCTAAAGGGATCAGTTGATTACCGCCGTCATACGACAATAACGACAAACTCTAGTCAGTCGAGCGTTACCGATTTACGTTAATCAACTGACGTGGAGTATCAAAATATACTAATCATGCCACGTATATTCCAAATGAGATTTAATATATAAATGCACTATTGTGGAGGACACTTACTCTAACACTACATGCAATGACAACACCTCGGAAGGATACAACATTTTGATGGCCGGGTCGATCAACACATTTTTTTGCTCCGACATCAAGTATAACGAGTATAGAGGTGCAACCGGGAAATGAGAGTTTAATGACCACCAATAGCCAAGACTCGACCGACTACTCACGACATACATGACTTAAGTACATGAAATATCTAAGAACCGTCACTAAACATGTGAGAAAGGCATTCGAGGTATAAAATAGTATATACATGATTACACAATGTCATTACGTAAGTTTATAAACTAAACAAACCATATAAAACAATACATGTGAAGATATGCGAGAGGAAAGAAGAAGAAATGGAGCAGGGGGGTCCCGGCTGGTCAGGGTGGACCGGCGGCTGGGTGACCGGCTTCGAGAATCCTATAACATCAACAACAACAAATAACTTAATGCGGCTCCCAGCCAGAGGCATGGCAAACGGCCGGGTGGCCGGCGGCACAGCCGACGGTAGGCTGGCTGGCAAACGGCTAGGAGTACATACACCTTTCGAAAACAACAATAAGATGTAGCGGGCTCCCACCCGGTGGGGTGGGGTTCGGGGGAGGGGGGGACGGATACCCGGTTGGAAGTACGAGCAGACATCCAAACATCAATAAAAATGCAGGTGGTTCCCAGCAGGTGGAGGGGTGGCGCCCGCGAACCCGGCTGGGAGTTTTCCCTTATCCAATTTTCGTCAAAATCCCAATTTCACTTCAGGAGGTTCCTAGCCGGTTGGGGGCTGGCTTGGACCCCTTTTGTTCGAAAAACCCACAAAACACAAGTTTAAGCCAAATCCAATCACACCCATTTGCAAGTACTAACATAAATCATAACTAATTATCATTTAATGTAATATATGCGTAATAAACCATTCCATACAACATTGAAACATCATAAGACCAACATTTAAGATATTAAACAGAAGTTTAAGCAAAGGTAAGAGGGGTTTAACACCAACACTACCAAGTTACACAAGTTCAAGCATATGAGATGAACTCCAACAAGTAAATGAGTTGTAGTCACAATTGCATACTAGCTAAACATAAAGAAGCCATCTTTCGAAAACAACAATAAGAGAGAAGGGGCTCCCACCCGGTGGGGGTGCGGGGGGGGGGGGGGGGACGCTGATTACCCGGATGGGACTACGAGCACACATCAAACCTTCAATAAAAATGCATGGGGTTCCCAGCCAGTGGGGGGCGGCGGCTGGGTACCCGGATGGGAGTATTCCCTTGTCCAATTTTCGTCAAAATTCCAATTTCACTTCACGAAGTTTCCAGTCGATTATGGGGCCGCCAGAGACTTCTTTTGTCTGAAAGACCCACGTAACATAAGTTTAAGCCTAATCCAATTACACCCATTTGCAAGTACTAACATAGATCAACACTAATTATCATTTTAGTTAATATATGAGTAATAAACCATTACATACAACATTGAAACATCTTGAGACCAACATTTAAGATATTAAACACAAGTTTAAGCAAAGGTAAGAGGGGTTTAACATCAACACTACCAAGTTCCACAAGTTCAAGCATATGAGATTAATTCCAACGAAGAAATAAGTTGTAGTCACCATTTCATACTGGCAAAACATAAAGAAACCATCTTTCATAAAAAAATATATTCTAAACACATAAAACACATCAGATGTGACACCGAGTAACCCGTCTACGTTACGTTGTTAAGCATCTTCTAAGCTTCTGTACTTCTTCTAAAGGATGAGATTCTTTCTCCGGTCTTCAAATCTTTCTTTGAGACAAGTCAAAATCATTACTTTGGGACGAAATCTATTTCTAAGAAAATATGGGATTTTTGAAAAGGTAAGACTTTATTACATAGAAATTAAGAGGAAAGAGAGAGGAGAAGATTGGTGTGAGAAAATAATGGATTTGGTTGAGTATTGAAGAATTTATGGTAGTTTCAAGTTTGAGAAAATTGGTATTTTAATGGAGTTGATAGATGAGGAAATCTGAAAAATTAGATGGAAGGGAATAAGTGAGGTAGGTTTGTGAGAAGGAGTGAAACCTAATAGAGGTCCAATAAGACCCGATTGGCCCAATAACGAAAATGAGTTGATCTTTACTAAAATTTCGCGTATAATTCAAATATGAACTCAAAGCGAGGCAAAAAGACACGACTTTTACCCTACTATCTAATTTACAAATGAAATCTAATATCAAGGTTAATTATTATTAATAATAATAATAATAATAATAATAATAATAAAAATATTAAAAAATAATAAAAAATAAAAATAAAAATATTAAATATAATAATAATAATAATAAAATATTATTAAAAGCTATTCGCTAAATTTGCGGGTTTTAAAATCATCCCTCATTTAAAAAGTTTCGTTGTCGAAACTTGAAAGTAGAAAATAAATGTTATAAGGACAAAGATCGGCTTTCAAATTCGACACGAAAAACTTTTACAAGGAGAGACATTTCGAAAACAAGGCTCTTCCCAAAAATAGTTAAAGAAGCGTTTTCATAAGTGTGAAACTTTATTCATGGATTAAAAGAGAGCCTGCCGCGAACAAGAACTCTAATTGTCCAAATCAAAGAAATCAACATTCACAACTAAGATCACGACAAGCGTCAGCAACTGCGGAACTAGTTATTAGACGTCTCCAATGACGAGCCCTAGCATCCAACCAAACGCAAAATCCAAAATGAGGGTAACATAAATCCATTTTCGCAAAACGAAAGTAGAAAAATCCATTTTCACACTTCTCCGAATGGATAATTTGAAACACGACATAAAAATTTGGGAATTTTCTCAAAGGGCAAACTCAGGATAACAAGACATTACACGCACATAGAGGCAACTTGAATATCAAACTCACAATCCGGGTAATAAAAGATATACACAACTAATAAAATGAATGAAAAGGCTTATCCAAAAAATATGAGCGGAATTAAGGACGAAGTGTTGGAGTAAGTGTCATCAACAATAGTGCGATCACATAATTAAATCTCAATAATAAGAATACAAAAGGGATGATGAATACTATAGTCAACTGGTCAACATAAATCGGTAACGATTGGCTCAATTGAGTTTGACGTTACTGTCGTATGACGGTGGTGATCAGTTGATCCCTTGAGGTCACACCTAAAGGACAATCCCCTAATCATGTACATTAGTTAATTGTATAGTGATACAGATTAACTAATCCCTTAAATTGAACCAAGTTTAAATTGAAAGTCAGAAATATATCTTATTATAATATGATTAAATAAGATTCATTTTAGTAATTTAATTGTTATATTACTAAGAATGCATTTTGTTTATGAAACATTTGAGATAAGCAAAATTGGTTGATTATAATTACAAATTGTTGTAGATTATATTAACCAAATATGAGATGACCCATTTTATTTATATGTAATTATAAAATGTGACTTAAAATGTTAAGTCTAATTATTTGTTATGAATTTGCATTTAAATTGGTTAAATGCACATTTATAAGCTTAATTACATGTTACATGTCACATGTCACATATGTGACAAATGACAAAATCACAAAAATAAAATGGACTCCATTTTATCATGGGAGGCACCGGTTTTTGTGAGCCAAAAGGGTAGGTATTTAGGTCATTATTTGTTGTTCTAATTGAGAATAAAAACAACATGATTAATACCTAAACCTAGGCCCTACCAACAAAAGTGAAAGGCAACACCCTAACCCAAAGGGGAGTGTGCCGGTTCACTATGGTAGGAAAAGAGAAGTTTTTTCTCTTATTAATTCACTACTTAATCTCATAGAAAAACATGCTTATCTCTCTATAATCTCTACTCTCACACTAGAAAACTTAGAGAAGTTTTCCACAAAACTTGAGTTTATATTTCACTAATAATATACTAGTGTAGTAATATGAGTTATTAGATGATATTTTAAGGGTTACTACAATATCATACGAGTGTAGTATTTTGTAGAGATTAAGGGTAGTCTTGGGTGCAACTTAGAGGAATGTTCTTATACTAAGAACTTGGAGTTCATCCTTATTATTTAAGCTCAAGAACAAAGTAGGAATGTGTCCTATTTTGTGCCCAAAATCCGCTCAAACCAATGTAAGGAACAATCTATTCTTCCTTATTTGTTTTTATGTTATGCATGCATAAGATCTAAATAGTTTAAGAGTAAACTATTAGTAATATGATATTAGAAGTGTCTAATATTGAGTTTATGAAACTAACAAGCGGTATCAAGAGCCTTGGTTGTTGCATGTGTTGGAGCCAGTGTCCTCCACAGTTAGTGCAATAACATAAATAAATCTCTATAGGTTCACAGGGTATACTTTGTATTGTAATCAGTTGATTAACGTTTATCGATAACGGTTGGCTTGCTAGATAAGTTTGACGTTATTGTCATACAGATGGCGGTGATCAACTGGTCCCTAAAAGTCACACCTAAAGGATGTGATTGAGAGATGTGATTATTTGAGAAAATAATCATTTTGATGCCTTATTAAATGACTAAAAGGTTAGTCGGTGTTTTTGACTAAAAGGTTAGTCAATGTGATGATGATATAATTATTTAATAACGATTAAATAATGTTAGCTAAGACGAATTAACTGTAATTCGTACTTAAATATAAAATGTTATATTTAGTTATAGTATATAATGTGAGCTTAAACGAATTAAAATGTTAATTCGTAATTAAACATAAACCGTTATATTTAATTAGCAGGATTATAAATATACCGATATTTATAATTGAAGTACATATTATACGATTGTCATAATAATTGTTATGTTAATATATCCACTGCAAAATGTTGTAATAGACCTTATTAATGTATGACAACATATTAGACAAATATAATATGTATAACATTATATTAAATGGAAGCTAATATAACCGAAAAAGAGTCCAAATACACTCCTGGAATTTCGGTCAACATGGTAACAAAATAAGAGAATAATAATCCCTTATTTTCTCTTAGGTGTGCCGTGTGGTGAGGAAGTATATGGAGGAGTTTCTACTCTTTCCAACTCACTAATTCATTCATCATTAATTTACAACACACAAAAAGATACAAACTCTTTTCTCTCTAATTTTCTAGCAAATACAAGGGCATTTCTCGATCAATCTTGGGTGAGACGATTAGGAGGATATCTGAGTTGATATCTGTTCTTAGGCCGAATTTACGAGGACTAAAGGTTATTCCTAATCCCTTTGTTTATTATGCAATTTTGTTTATAACCCGTTAATCATATAAATCGTAATTTCATTATAATCCTGTTAGATTAAAGGGATGTATACGGATATATTCCCACAAGTGGTATCAGAGCTTTAGGGCTATGAAATTATTTTATGTGATTTTCATAAATATTTAATTGTATGATTATTGAGAGAAAAAAAAAATCCGAAATTTTTTAAAACTCACGGTTTTAATTTTTTTGTGCCGTGATGATTTTTTTTGGGGTTCCATTATAGATTCATTCATATTATTGTTTTAATCTGTTAAAGATGATAATATATGAATTTGTTGATATTTTAATTTAATAAGGATTAAATTAGAATGTAAATGGAATTGTATTGGATGTTAATGAACATCAATTTTTGTGCTATATATTTTCGGTATAAATTGTTTTAGATTTTCATATTAAAAGGTTAATTTGAATCATCTATTTGTATCAATGTTTAATAACGATTAGATATTGTTTGTTTTGTACCGATCTAGTTAATATAAGCTTGATCGAATTAAAACGGTTTAATTTGATTAAATTTTTTTTTGCTGCCCGTTTTACTGTTCACAGTTATAAATATAAAAAAAAAAAATTTCTGTTTTTTTTTAAAATGGCAGCAACAGTTTTTTTTTTGTATTGGATTTTCGGTTTTTGTTATAAACCAAGAGAAAAGAAAGAAAAAAAAGAAAAAAAAATTTGGGACTGGTATTGTTCACGTGAACAGTGAACAGTAGAAAGAAAAAAAAAATTTTTTTTTTTTTTTTTTGGGCATTATAAAGATAATGTTTGTTTGTTATTGTGAAAATGTTCACAATAATGATACCCGATTATTTTAAAAAGGTTTAAAATAAAATGGATTATGGAAGATTAAAATTGTTGTGGGCAATTAAGGAATTGCCACATAATTTTGATCGTATTTAATGGTGGTTTGGATAATTAATCAACATAATTAATGAATTATGTCTTGTAGTATTAATTTATATAGTTGATGCATTTTATTTTTGTTGAATGAATGAATGAATTTATTTACGTATTTTTGCAATTGGTTGAAAAATGTAATACCTAGTGTGGCCTTAGTTAATCATGTTTTCGTAATGATGGAAACATGGTTTGGATGTATTTATGAGATCTCGAATCTCCTTTTATTTCTTTTAATTATGTTTTTGGAACTAGAATGTAAATAGGTTTATTTTGTAATTTTGAAAATGTAATTTAAGAAGACTAAAGATGGAGATCGGGTGCTCACTCCCGCTACATGGACCAAGATGAGACAAAGTCAAGCTTCTCGGGTCCGTTAGGATGGATTCCAAACTTGTATTTACTGTTCATTTTGGTAGATAGGCCACACTAGGACCGTTGTAATAGTTTACGTATTTTTCGTTCTTTTGTTTTTCATTCACATATTAAATAATTGCATCATATTCCGCCTAAACCAAACCACCTAAATTGCATGAAAAATGATTCATATAGTTTGAACTTTCATCATAGACATGCAGATGTCACTCGTTCATAGGGCCATCACCTTAGTCTAAATCATTCAGAAAATGCTAGAAATTTGTTCACTTAAAATGAATTAAATTTAAGATGATGGGATCTTCCTCTAAAATCAAAATTGAGATTAGTCTTTATAGGGAAAACTACTATGAACCCCTTCTTCGTCGGAAGTCATAATATGACCCCTTCTACGTTGGGTAAGTAGTGAGTGTTGACCTATTTTACCTCAACATTGTAGTCCGAGTAATATCTCGGGATTATAATGGACTAAAGATAGAATTTACAGAAATTTATCGACTGAGAATTCTAAAAGTAGAATTAGCCAAGAGGTTGGCTTATCAATTTACAGAAATTGAGTCTTGGGATCATTTATATAATTCTTGAGGGAGGTCAATTATATAAATGCACGAGTCATTGAATTAAACAGTTTTTCAGTAGACTCAAATTTAAAACGATGAAACTTATCATATTCATTTTCTTTTTCACAGTTTTCGAATTTGTTATATACAGATATAACTGTTAAATAACAATATGGCTGGCCATACTGATGACCCAATACCAAGTGCCACGCTCGAACGTGAATCCTGGCTTAAGATGTTCATGGACACTATGAATCAGTCAACGTGACTGAAGAATAACGGGTCCAACTTTGCGGACTGGGAGGCGGCATTACGGAATGCTGCCATTGCTGACGGTAAGCTCAAGTACTTGACTGAGCCACTACCGCCAAACCCAGGCCCCAATGCAAGCGCAAATGAATAAGTTGCTTATAGTGATTTCGTAATGGAGGCGGGTGCGATAAAGAACGTACTCATCTTTTCAATGGAATCCAATTTGCAAAGACGATTCATTGCACAAGGTGCAAACAAGATTTTCACCACGCTCTCTAACGAGTTCTCAAAAGCTCCGAGGATCGTTAGCTATGAGCATACCTGTCGCTTCTTTGAAGCGAAACTCCAGAAGTGCCAAGCAGTTAGCCCACACATTCTTGACATGATTGAGAATGTCGAGAAACTGGAGGCACTTGGTTGCAAAATCGATGAGAAGATCGTCATAGACCGCGTTCTTCATTCACTTCATGATGGTTTTGCCCTTTTCAGGGCAAATTACTATATGAATGATATGAAGAAGAGTCTTCATCAGCTCCACTCACTCCTTGTACAGACAGAGAGTGATCTGAAATTGAGTGGGAGTCTGAAACAGGACGTACTCATGATTGCCAACAAGGGCAAAGGTAAGGGCAAGGCTAAGGCCAACCTAGCTGTAGGGAAGCCGAAATTCAAAAAGCCAGGGCAAGGCAAGAGTGGGCCTGGTGAGACTAGCGGTAGCTCACAAGGCAAGACAAAGAGCGATGAAGGTAACGTGGAGTGCCACCATTGCCACAAGCTTGGGCATTGGAGGAGGAACTGCCTCGTGTACCGTGAGGACATAAAAGCAGGCCGTGTCTCTCCTGTTGGTATGTCTTCTTCTTTTATTCATATGATTGAGATCAACCATGCAAGTTTCGGAACTTGGGTATTAGATACTGGTTGTGGTTCTCATCTGTGCAATCATTTGCAGGGCCTAAGAAACATCACAACTCTCGTAAGGGGTGATGTGGACCTACGAGTGGTAGGGCTGAGCAAAAATATACGATACAGTTTTAATATACGGATACGATACGGTATACGGTTTTAATTACACGGATTTCCGGGTACACGATACGAATTTCTGGGTATACGATACGGTTTTTAATAAAACCGTACCGAGTCCGGGTCGGGGAAAATCAAAACCGGGTATACGGTTTTGACCCGGTTTAATTAAAAATAACCAAAAAAAAGTTCTATGTAAAATTTTGTTTTCTATTTTGATTATATGGGTGAAATTTTGAGCACCAATCATTTTATGTGAAACTTGTAATATACGCAACTCACTTTATGAGTGACAAATTTCTGTGTAAAATTTTGCAAATTTGTATTTTGCTATTTTACCTACTGACTTTGCAAATAATTGTGTTTTGTAATGATGATCCTAGTGAATTATATAAGCATCTTATTTATTGGTCGTTACTGATGTTGTGGACTCGATTTTAAGGTTTAAGCATTATCAATTAAACCGGATCTGGGTATACGGTTTTCGGGAACCCGGTTTAACCGGGTATACGAAAACCGGGTACCCGGTTAAACCGGGTCGGATTCGGGTTCTAATTCTTGGCCTTCCAAAAACCAGGTACCCGGTACGGTTATTAAAACCGTATCGGGTACCCGGTTTTGCTCACCCCTAACGAGTAGGGAATGGAGCAAGAGTAGCTGCCGTTTCAGTGGGAACATATGTAATCCAACTCCCGAGTGGATTTGAGTTATTTCTGAATAACTGTTACTATGTACCCAGTTTATCTAAGAACATTATTTCAGTCTCCGTACTTGATAAGGACGGATTTTCGTTTGTAATAAAGGATAATAGCTGTATTTTCTCTTTAAACGAAATGATTTATGGTAAAGCAGTTTCCATGAATGAGATTTATGTTTTAGATCAAACCACAGATATATTGCATGTGAGTAATAAAAAGGTAAAGGTTGGTGACAAAGATCAAACATATCTATGGCATTGCCGTATGGGACACATAAATGAAAAACGCGTGAAGAAGCTCATTGACAATGGGACTATCTCCCCATTTGACTATGCATCTTTTGGCACGTGTGAATCATGTCTCATAGGCAAAATGACTCGAATTTCCTTCAAAGGTGTTGGAATGTGCGCTGCTGACCTATTAGGACTCATACATACTGATGGGGGGGACCTATGTCAAATCAACGCTTAGGAGATGGATATAGTTATTTTATCCACTTTCACGGGGACGGTTGAGTAGATATGTATGTCTACTCATGAAGCTAAAAGTGAGTCCTTTGACAAGTTCCAAGGAATTCCAGAATAAGGTTGCAAAACCAGCTGGATAGAAACAGATTTAAAGCACTACGTTCAGATCGTGGTGGCGAATATCTTTCGAATGAGTTTGATCAACACCTTAAAGACTGTGGTGTAGTACTACAGTTAACTCCACCTGGAACACCACAATTGAAGGGTGTGTCCGAACGGAGAAATCGAACATTGCTTGATATGGTTCGATCCATGATGAGTCACACGGTTGTGCCTGACTCATTATGGGGATATGCTCTATTGTCAGCTGCTCTAATACTTAACCGCAGTCCGTCTAAAGCTGTAGACAAGACTCCATATGAACTATGGAAGGGAACGGTCCCTAACTTGTCCTTTCTTCGGGTTTGGGGCTGCGAGGCTTATGTCAAGTGGAGACCTGACGGTAAGCTCGGCCCACGATCGGTCAAGACATACTTTATTGGTTATCCAAAAGGGATGTTTGGTCATTACTTTTACTCGCCTACCGAACATCGAGTTTTTGTTGCGGCTAGTGCGACGTTCTTAGAGAAAGAGTTTCTCGAGAATAGGACAAGTAATGGAACCTTCGATCTGTCGAAGATTCAAGAACCAACAACCGAGCAAACAATGGAGGAAACTGTTTCTTCATCATCGGCTGCGGTTAATATTCCTTTGGAACCTAGGAGGTCGGGTAGACACTCTATTCCTCCAGACAGATACATTGGTATGGTCGAGGAGAATGAGAGAGATGACGTTTTACTCATAGAGAGTAACGAACCCGCTACCTATAAAGGTGCCATGACCTGTTCCGACTCTAAGCTATGGCTTGACGCCATGCAATCCGAGATGGACTCTATGTATGAGAATGACGTATGGGATCTGGTTGACTTACGTGAAAAGGTTCGGCCTCTTCAGTGCTAATGGCTTTACAAAATAAAGCATTCTGTAGAAGGACAACCAGATACCTACAAGGCACGACTAGTGGCAAAAGGTTTCACTCAAGTGCACGGATTGCATTATGATGAAATCTTTGCACCTGTAGTCATGTTGCGTTCCATTCGGATAATCTTAGCGATTGCCGCTTTTCATGACAATGAAATTTGGCAGATGGACGTGAAAACCGCCTTCTTAAACGGTTATTTGGAGGAGGAGTTGTACATGGTACAACCCGAAGGTTTCATTGATCCTAAAAATCCTAAGAAGGTATGCAAGCTTACGCGTTCCATCTATGGACTTAAGCAAGCTTCTCGGAGTTGGAATCATCGTTTCGACCAGGTGATAAAAGAGAATGGATTTACTCGATCGGTCGAGGAACCATGCTTATATATTAAGTCGAGTGGGAGCAAGATTGTCTTCCTAATATTGTATGTTGATGACATACTCTTGATTGGGAATGACATACCTCTCTTAACTTCGGTAAAAGTTTGGTTAAAGAACCATTTCCAGATGAAAGATCTGGGCGAGGCACAAAGAATTTTTGGGATCCGTATCTACAGAGATAGATCACGTCGGATGTTATCCCTCAGTTAGGAGTCTTATATAGATAAGATTCTTGAGAGGTTCAGCATGACTAACTCCAAGAAGGGGAACCTTCCAATGATTTCTGGGATGCAATTGAGTAAAGCTCAGGCACCAAAGACATCGGAAGAGGTCGAGCGCATGAGTCGGGTTCCTTATGCATCAGTTATAGGATCGATCATGTATGCCATGATATGCACACGTCCAGACGTGGCATATGCATTGAGTATGACGAGTCGGTACCAAG